>ONZP01000103.1:0-122356 GCA_900312805.1 Fusarium torulosum
GGCTGGGTTAGCATGAGGAGATTTGTCTGCTTACATGGCTTACAGAACATAGGAGATCTTCACCTTTGCTCTAGGGAGGAAAAGAAAAGTTGAAAATCAAATGACAAACATAATTATATCCCAAACAAGACCATGTTATCGATAGGATAGTGACATTGTTAACTCAGAGAGAATAGCCAAACCAAAGTTTGATGGGAAATATGAATATGTCGATACTATATACCTGTTATCTCGCTGGGATTACCAGAGCGTCTAAGTGCCTTTTATCCCTTCCGGGCTAATTGTTATCCCGAATAACTGTTCGAGATGGAACAACAAGCTAACTACGGCACATGAATGCCTTCGGTTGTCGCATTGCATAAAGCTTCATCCCATCATAAACTCCGTGATCTTGACTATGGCAGAAAGAAACGTCAGCCCACAGCGTCGACTGCGAGCCTGCGCTTCTTGTGCCAAAGTCAAAGCGAAATGCCGTTTCAAAGAAGAGCATGTGCGAAGGCATCTCCATCTCTGTGATAGGTAATATGCCTGATGAATTAATGGCTTTGGTATGGAACTGATATGGAAGTTGAAAGATGCGAGACTTTGAAACGGGAATGTCTTCCGCAAACCACAACGAGTTTGAGAAAACCCCGAAGGATCAATCAGGGTGGAGAGTATGTCAAACACGCGTTTATGTCTGGATTTGCCCAATGCTGATAGCTCAGGTTCACTTTGACAGTACAACCCTCGATGTCTCGTGTAGATATGGATCGCAATGGTATAGCTCCTTTGAGTACTTAATCATGAGCCTTTAAGGACTGATGATGCAACAAGATGGAACAGATGATCAACAAACAAGTGCAAATGAACGGCCTCAGAGGAATGAGTCGCATACAAAGCCAAAAGCGACCGTTGCGGTACCTCAGCCTCCATTCGGGCTATCATGGCTTCAAGCAACACAGATTCTTCACATATTTCGAGAAGAGTACATACCCCAATTCCCCTTTATAACCTTCAGTAGTGATCACACAGCAGAAGCACTATTCAAAGATAACCCGTTTTTGTTTCGAGCCGTAATGCTAGTCGCTGCCCCCTTGCTTGAATCTAAAGTGGCCAAAAACAAGCGCAATACTCTTGCATATTTGGGCTACAGATCCCTTGTCGAGGAAGACAAGACTCTGGATATTCTGCAAGGTGTGTTGGTAATTGTTGCTTGGTAAGTTCCAAGTCTTCAAGAATTAAATCAGTTTCTTATGTATCATATAGGGCACACAAATCCTGCGTTGATAACAGTCAAGCTGTCAATCTGACGTATCTAGCACTTGGATATGCTCATAACTTGGGGATTACGCAAGAGCCTGCCCTACATAACAATAACGCAGAAATATCAGATTCAGCAGAAAGAGCGCCGCAGGATAAGACGCATTTGTTAGAAGAACAGCGCACTTTGCTTGGTCTTTACTGCGCCTTATCAATGTAAGTATGCCGATTCACAATGGGTTTCTATCTAACAGATCACAGTATATCTACAAGACAGTCACGACGAAATCCCCTTGACACACCCTACATCGAAACATGTCTCAAAAACATCGGCCAATCCCAAGCCGAGACATCTGATTTTATAGCAGCGCACATTGTTCGTCTTGTTCGAATGAGCGAGAGGCTCTCAGAAGGATTTGGCGAGCCGCACAAGAGGACGTTATCTAGACCTTATGCTTTCCTCCTCGAAGGGACCGGAAGGCATTTTCATACGGACCTTAATCGTTTGGCGGCATCAGCCATTTATCCCAGCCTGGCGAGTCATAGCCAGACGTTTGAACTTCACCGTCTATATCTCATGGTGCGGATGTATGAGCCTGCTATTGTCGTAGCATGCCACCCTGATGAAGGCGTGCTTCAGTTTGTCTTCCTGCTGATATGTTTACGCAACTGCCTTGACGCCATGCGATCGTTTTTCGACCTGTTTCTGGAGTTGCCTGTTGATCTTGTGCTGCGCTATTCAATAATCACTCTTGATCATGTCATATTTGTCATGCTACAGGCAATAAGGTTACTTCTCGTTGAGATTCCTGACTGGGATGTTCAGTCTGCTCGAGAGAAGCTGGATCTAGGGGCTGTGCTGAATCAGATCGTAGCACGTTATGAAGAGGCAGATGTTTTGCGTGAGGAAGCAGTAAGAAGGTTCGGCAATTCTACGCAAACAGAACAAGACTCGGATGAGATGAGCAGTCTCTCAAAACTAGCACGGGAGATCCGGTGGCTAAAACACTGGTTCGAAGCCAGGACTCAGGGGCAACGGACTGGGGATGCTTTACCAATTGAGCTTGGGAGAGGCGAGTATCAAGACAGGCTGCGACCAAAATGGTCTGTAGGTCTTTTGGAGGATATCGACTGGAACATTGGCTAGCTGTAGTCGAGGCTTTCATCCAAGTAGCTTGCAGGCCTCAGTATTAAGATGCATCGCGATGAATAAGGAAAATAGAATATAAATAATCGTTCAAGTGAAATAGTTACGGTTGCAGGGTATCATGGTAGCTCAGAAACAAATCTAGAAACAGCAAAACGCAAAAAGAACTCCCAGAAAAAACGCCAAATGTCGCCGTATGTATCATACAATCATACCAAATTGTCCTTCTCTATCGAACCGGATCTTCATCATCATTTCTCATCTTCGGAAGTAGCATCATCGTCATCTTCTTCATCGGTAGAGTATAGACCAGAATCATCAGTGTCAACCTCTTCAAGGATATCGTCCTCGGAAAAGTCAGATTGCTCATCTCTTGACCAAGCGAAACTGTCACCCTCCTCAGTAAGCTTCGACTCTTCTGCATCTTCGTCGAAAACACCCGTGGCAAGTAATTCCCAACAGTTAGGATTAGCCATGTCAAAGCTCTCGATCCTAATGCGCCATTTGTCCTGAAGAACCCCTTTATCATCGTATGGCTGCTGTCTCATCCAGCTCGTCCAGAGACCAATGTTTTTATTGATAGTCATGGTGTCAACTTTAAACCACTCGTGATGCTTAACACCACAGGTTGGACAACCATCCTTCTCTCGTTTCCTCTGGTTCCAGAGCTGAGCGTGCACAAGCGTCTCAACCTTGACGTAGTGCTCGGCTGGGAACTGGCCGAGCAATTCAGGTGGATAGCCACACTTTGATTTCCATTCAGCCATGCGCTTTTTGACGTCTTTGGCGTAACCAATCTTGATATAAGGATGTGGGTCGTGGTATGACTCAGGAAAGGTGTAGATATAGACGTGACCTGCTTGGCGCATCTCTGTTTCTGACAGGGGACGGAGAAGCTTCTTCTTGATCTCTTCGTTTATGTGTTCTATACTGCGAGGGAGACCATAGTTTTCAAATACGTGCTTAGACTTTGAATCTGTAGATGCGGTTTGTTTGGTCAGAGTTGATTTGGGAGAGGTTTTGGTTGGAGTTGAAGGAGATGGCTGAGATGTTCGGCAGGAGGTTGTATCTGATTTGGGAGTTTCGTTCTTGGGAATAATTTCTTGTTTCACTGCGACAGCAGAAGTGAAGACAGGCACTTTTTCAGTGGTTGTTTTAGATAGAGGTTTGCTTTCCTCATCTTCTTTCTTTATGATCACGGCCTCGAGTGGCTTCAGGATACTCTCCCAAAGCAAGAGACGACCGGGTCCTTTACCCTGATGGTATCTTTGACACATGACCATGTGAGCAACTTGGGTAAGCATAGACTGAGCAGCGGCAAAACTCCCAATAAGCACAATCTGCTCTAGTAATTGGGTGATAACGGCGCAGTTGGCCTTGCTGATGCGCATCTTGCAACGAGCTTCGGTCTTAGTATAGCCACGACAATAGGTGTCTATACTGAGATCAATCCCAAGTAGCTTGTAGAGGGTGGAAGAACTTGAGGGCCATGCTTCCTGGGGAGCGGTAGAGGAAGTGGTAGGGATCATCGTGGAAGTTCCAGAAGCCGAACTTTTGGTAGACAAGACTATTGTAGAGGGAAGGGGACTGGTGATGGTTTCTATGCCAACACCATAACCACCACAGGGTATCTTGACGATATTTAACCTGCTGAAGGTATCGTTAAGCGCCCTTGGGAGGCAGTGTCAATGTGGAAGGCCTCCCAGATGTCTGCCTAGTAGGCCAAGGTCCTAAATACGGTCGAGGGCTGCAAGCTGGGTGGAGTTTGCGCAGCAAGAGGTGGTCTGACTTATTGTGCGTTGGTAGTTGCAGCATTTGGTAGTCAATTGAGACGATATATATACTTCTTTCCGTCTCTGATAGTCTGGCGAATACCTGCATTTGGTAGACATGATGATGTTTCACTCATGGCAGGAACATTGGTGATAAACTGTTGTATTCAGTTAACTGAATCATTGAGGAATAAGCGACTACTTTCAAGAGCCTGGGGGATCAAGAGCCTGGGTGTGCCATTCCAAGACGTGTTGGCTGCCTATGTTGTTGGTTGACCCTGGTCTCGAAACCATTGCGCCCCTCTTGGTCGCATCAACTCGAATCATAAGGCATTCGAGGGCGCTTCCAGGCGTAATGAGTCCCGAGTCAGCCTAAGACAGACAATTGCCTATTCAGCGCAAGCTCACTTGTAAACCTTTCTTCAACATCCTTGTGAAGCCATCACAGCATCACAGCCACACACGGGCCGTAGCGAGGAGTGGAGATGGGGTAGAATGACACCATCTCTGCGGGGGCAATGAACGTAGAAAGATGGATTGAATCTGTGTTCTAGTTACTTATTTATAATTCATCAATCTTATTGCGCGTCACGTATACTCATTATATATCCATTGGTTGCGTGGTTGGGTTGTAACGACTTCAATTGAAATATGATGAAGAGCCAATCAAGTAGATGATCTCCCACTTGATCAGGTATAACGTAAATCGACGGAATAGCGCATGTACACTACACGAGCAAGCGATTACAAAGACTCATGGCATCCTGATTACAGCAGTCGATACTATTTATATCTATGTCGCTAGGGAGGCTTGATATATAAATACTGCCCGCCACCAGGTGAAAACTATCAAGCTGTTTTACATCTTTGCTTTTACCTTATGAACCCTTGGTTCAACAGGTATCCTAGGATGATCGCCAGCGAGCTTCAGCCCAGTGACTCGCTCAAGTTCATCAACGGCCTCAAAAGCCCTACCGAGGTTCACTTTGATCGTCCGCAACCCTTGTTTCCGCGCTGCCTTCAGATTCTCACCAATATCGTCAAGAAAAACCACCTCTTCCGGCTTGACGCCAGACTCCCAGTTCAGACCCTTCCCACGAGCTGACTGTGCATTGCTTCTGGCAAACTTATCGACTCGAGTCAGAGCAAGCTGATACATGGCAGGATCCGGCTTTCGAATACCAACATGAGCCGAGGAGACAAAAACATCGAAAGTTTGTCGCACAGGCTCGTCGAAGAAGTGGTCAAGATGGAGCTTATGGCCAGGTGGGAATATAACGGTGTTGCTTAGGGCGGCCAGAATGAACTGTCCGTTCTCCTTTAGCTTCTTCAATGCTGGAAACATCCAGGGATCAGGACTATTGGAGACAGTCATCATCTGGTTGAATAACCATTCTGCATCGATAGAAGGCACTGGGGGTATTTCCTCTGCTAGGTTAGGATCTTTGCTTTGCTCTCTTTTGTAAAAAGTTTCCCATCTCGTTTTGTCATGAAGATCTTGACTGAAACCTTGGAAGAAAGATTCGTCCATTGGTATTTCACCTTTCTCCAGTTGATGCCAAAAGCCGTTGGGCGCGGTCCTGGATATCGAGTAGTTAACCCATCCTGGAGGGATTCCTAGGCTCAACTCGTAGTCGAGGATAGCTTGAAAAGGTGAGACGACCTATGAGAGTTAGTGAAGCACTAAGAAATGACGCAGTGAAGATGATTCCTTATGGATTGCGAGGGTGATGAGGCCGATGCAATGAATGGCCAATCCAAGTCTTTTGAATCACTTACACAAACACCTCCAATATCAAACAGGAGAACTTTTGGCTTAGCCTCTGACATTGTGGTAAATCCGAGAGATGTCAAGTATTAAAGTATTGTAGAAACTGGCCAGTTTCAAAGATTATTATTCAAAATAATGTATAAGATTAAAGTGTCTAAATGCCTTTGAGATCCCTCTGGATATTCACCCCCAGCCCCAGGGTAGAAACTCCACCGAGGCATGGGGTAAGAAGGAACCTCGGCAGATCCCCCATGGTTTTTTTTAGCGTCCAAGGCGAAGATAAGATAAGAACGGCTTCATCACGTGATGTAACTTCTCGTCCCCAACCCAGGTCCAGACAGGCCTGAATCAAGCTAAGCGATTCTAGGCGATTAGGGCTATATGAAAATATCCCCCACCATCGATAATTCGCGGCTTATTCCTTTCTCAGCACCAACTTTTCAAACTTCAAGACCCCAGTCGTCGTTGAGTCAATACCGTCAAGATGGTAAGTTGAGGCCTATCGTGGGGGAGTTGAGAATCTCGAGACTCCCCTGAATGTTTTTCTTTTTTACGGCAGAAATGCCAATTGCTCTTGAAGAGTCACCGCAAGTTGCTTCGGAAGAAGAGCAAGTCTGAAGCGCAAATTGCTGACTCGGGGATTTTTGACAGCCTTTCAAAGTTGTGAAGAGCTCCGCGTACTACAGGTGAGTTGATTTCCCGCCCTTGAATTTTCTGGTCGCCCAGGTGAAAATGCTAACAATTTCGCAGTCGCTACCAGACTAAGTACAAGCGCCGCCAGCAGGGCAAGACCGATTACTACGCCCGTAAGCGCCTCATCACCCAGGCCAAGAACAAGTACAATGCTCCCAAGTACCGCCTGGTCGTCCGCTTCACCAACAAGGACATCATCTGCCAGATCGTGACCTCCGAGATCACTGGCGACAAGGTCTTCTGCTCTGCCTACGCTCACGAGCTCAAGGCTTACGGTATCGAGCACGGTCTTACCAACTGGGCTGCTGCCTACGCCACTGGTCTCCTTATCGCCCGTCGTGCCCTCAAGAAGCTCGGCCTTGACGAGGAGTTCTCCGGTGTTGAGGAGGCTGATGGTGAGTTCAAGCTCACTGAGGCCGCCGAGACCGACGATGGCGAGCGCCGCCCCTTCAAGGTCTTCCTCGACGTTGGTCTGAAGCGAACCTCCACCGGTGCCCGTGTCTTCGGTGCCATGAAGGGTGCCTCCGACGGTGGTATCCTCGTCCCCCACTCCGAGAAGCGATTCCCTGGTTACGACATGGAGACCAAGGAGCTCGACGCCGACACCCTCCGAAACTACATCTTCGGCGGCCACGTTGCCGAGTACATGGAGACCCTCGCCGATGACGATGAGGAGCGTTTCCGCAGTCAGTTCCAGAAGTACGTCGATGACGACGTAGAGGCCGAGGGTCTCGAGGACCTCTACACCGAGGCCCACGCCGCCATCCGTGAGGACCCCTTCAAGAAGGTTGAGGGTGATGCCCCCAAGAAGTCCAAGGATGAGTGGAAGGAGATCTCCAAGAAGTACCGAACCAAGAAGCTCACAAAGGAGGAGAAGGAGCAGCGCGTACAGGAGCGTATCCAGGAGTTCCTCCAGAAGGAGTAAAAAGTTGCTTTGTCTCATCAGGTCACGGGCATTTGAGGATTGTTAACCTTGGCATTGGGTTTGGAGTTTCGAGGAAAGGAAAGGTCCGTACACAGGATCACATGAATGAATTACCAAAAAGATACCTTCCAGCCAAATTCCATAGTTGTGGTGAACGGGCATCTCATTACTCCAACTGTTTTGCTTGTCGTGATTTTTGTGTGTGTGGATGTGGATGTGTGCGTAAAAAAAAAGATGGCCAAGAACCCTTAACCTTTTTTAGGTTTAGTGTGGTGTATGCAGGGTAAGGTAAGGTCAAAAGTCTTATTTTCAGGGCTGAGTCTGCCTGTCAGATCCTCAAGCACGACTCGAGCCAAGCAAGTGGTTTGTCGTGTAACATCAAGTCAGCACTTGACCATTACTGTCAGCAATTGGCGCTGTGCAGTCTTATTTCTATCATCAGCAGCGCTTTCGGAAAGAAGATAGAAACTACAATTCACAACCTGAAGTCACGATGTGTTAGAGTGGACGTTACCAGAACGATTTGGTCAAACGAGGAATTAGGTTTCTTCCGGATATTCCGGATTTTGTACAGAAATAATATCAGCCATCATAAAACGGTTTACGAACGTCTCGAGTTCAGAGTGTCCTTCTTTGGATAAGATGGTGATGCTGTGGATATCCGTACTTCAAGCAATGGAGTTGATTGTACTCCCTAAGATCCTGATGAAGCCAGCACCGGATAAATTGCTGGTCAACATTGAAAAGAAACAGCGGCCTGAGCTGCATTTCGAGTAAACTCTCCCCTGTGAGTCTTTAGAAATTGGGTCCCGCCTCACCGGACAAGGTCATGATCCCGTGCCCCGGGGGCATAGTACAATCTGTGCGGCTGGTGACGATTTCGGTGATTAGTGGCGCGTGCAAGACTGGAACCCGACGTAACGTTGATGAACCGTCACAATTGGTGTATCGGATGGACCCGGTGGGTTCTTTGATCCTGAGCGGATGATGCAATCGAGGGAAATGAAGATCGGATACATCCTACGAGTTGAACCCTGCCCTGCGCTGCTCCTCTTAAAAATGCCTTTGAATAAAAGGAGGCCCACGATAATAAGGGTTCAATGCAGAAAGGTCTCGGCACTGACCAGGGCAAGACTCGCTGTGGGACTAATTATTTCTATAATTGCCCTTTTGCTGGGTCCTCTAAAGATGTTGTGCGGCCGAGGACCTCTGATGACATCGATTGTCAAGAAATATGCCCATCAAGGGCCCTCTTGACGTTACGCCGGGTTCTCGGAGTCTTTGTCTCTAGGAATGAAGTCCATCTTATCCCTCTTCGGGCCATGCACCTGTCATGGGAAATGTGTGGTCGTGAGAGGTGTGACGTCTGTTCTTTGTGCTTTTGCTTATTACAGGTTGAGGGTGTTGCACCGAACATGGATGGTTTAGGTTATTTCTACTACATCTTGTACGATTGGTATCAAGAGCCAATACGATGTATACCTGCCTAGTATTGCACTCTATCAACTCACAGGAGAGCGCAATCTCTTGATAATAAATCTTTCTTGCCACGCTCACGTCCAATTCTCATGCATCATATGTCTTTACTAACCAGATAACCACGCTGTGCACTGACGTTAATTTTGATGCTAAACTTCCGTGGCCGGGCCCAGGGCCCCGATAAAACCGGGGGTAGTGCTAAGGGTCGGGTCGGTACATGCGGGCGGATAAGTACCGGTACCGGTACTGGTACGGTACGGCTACTCCTCAAAGCCTCTTTTACCCGTCACTGTTTTTACAACAGACACTCATATTACTCACTGTATCACCAGAGTAGATGTGAGGTTTCGACTCGAGACAGAGGGAGGGTGATCAAATCTTGAAGCCAATACTATAAGGAGGTCGCATATTACAAATCCCATCGGACCCTGAATTGCAAATGACTTAATTGCCCAGGCCGTCATCCTTGATCAGCAAGGTTAGTCGGCCTTTGCCTCTTGGTCAGCAGCCTAGACATAATTAATTAAAGCTCCTCCCTCTTTCATCCATGCCCTTCGCCCCCGGACCGCCTCGAAATGTTTCCCTTTGAAATGCCTTATGATGGCTGTTGCGTGTTTATATCGTCTTCTGCCGTACTAGACTGTGCCTCATAGCCAACTACTCGTGACAGAAAATCTACCCCGCTATTAGATGCTGTCATAACTAATTCTCCTAACGATACTACTGGGCCTTTCATCTCTCAATTTCACCTCAACTTGCAACTTCAACATACTCCTCTTTCTCCCATCTTCATCCTCCTTCGTCATTGTTCCATACCAGGCCGAGACCCCCCTTGTGCATAATCCAGACCACGCCCACAGCAAGTACCTGTACTTTACGAACCGTTCCCGGTATTGAACTTGGCTACGACTAGCCTAGTTCTTAGTACCTTCTTTCTCAGCTATACCTCATCCAGCCCACTAAGCTTGTCCGTCTCCAGGATTCGCTAGCCGTCCATCCCAACACTACCTCACTAATCACTATCTCTCTGGCTGGCTTTCTCTCCTCTTTCATTACTCACATCCTCCTTTCTCTCCAATACGATCAAAATTATTGTTTGAAGCCGTATAGTTTCCATCAGCATCATTATTCCTCAATATCTCCTTACGCCGTTGCGGCTCTCCTTCCAGCATGGAGCAGGTTCATGGCGTTGATGTCAGCTGGATGACCCATGGTGCTTCCAAAGGCATGTTTCTAAATCGCCACTTGCCCTCACTTACCTCTCCACAAGACGCGCATCGCGTCGCTCGCTCTGATACCATAGACAAAGGCCTAGAACTAACACGATGAACAGACAAAGCAGCTAGAAATTCACCCCCGACAAAAACCCCCTCGGCCGCTCTACCAAGACAGATCCCCGGCGCAAACTCAAGACCGAAGTCGCCGGCTTCGGCTCCAGCAGACAATGCCTCTGTAGACTCCATCACTTCGGCCAATGGCCAGACCACAACAACCACAAACGGCTCTTCCGCCCCGAAACGAATTTCGCGCTCGAACTCTATAGAGAAGCAGACTCCTCCTGGTACCTCACCTCACCGTCGCAATTCATGGTTCTCCAATATCTCGGCCAAGTTTTCTTCCTCCAGTACACCGCCAGCCGGTCCTCCGTCGCCAGCTGCTATACCAGAATCGTCGCCGGCGCCGGCGCCAGAGCCTGTTCCTCCAAAGTTACCGCATACGAAGAACGCTGTGCTGCCACATGCTTCAAAACCCGATGGCGACGGGCCTTACATACCTGCTCCACCCAAGAGCGGACAACCTGGGTTTTTGGGCATGTTCCGTCGACTTTCTTCATCCAACAACGGAACTCTCACACAAAGCGGGAAGCTTGGACACGGTCTCGTTGACAGGGTAGTGTTAAATGTCGATCAAAGTCGAGAAAGATGTCCTATATCAGAGCTCTCGTGTGCGAAACTAAAACGAGTCGCGTTCTGTGTAGACGTTGAGATTGCGCCTCAGCCCAGATATGCCGATGGTGATTCTCAACCACCTAAAACAATCGACAAAACACAAAAGAAGAAGTTGACCGAGAAAGGCGAGGGGGAAGCCCTCAAAAACCCAAAGGCTGTGGAAGAGCAGAAGGAAACCAATGGAGAAGTTAAGACCACAGGTGAACCATTGCCTAAAGAACCTGAAAATGAGAGCTCCGAAGTTGCTCAACAAACAACGGATTTGGCGAACGGTAGTCCAACCCCAACCCCTTTGCCAGAGAAAAAGGAAGAAAGCACCAAGAAGAAGGAGAAGAAGAAGAAGAGCGAGGAAGAACGCAAGGCCAGAAAAGAGAAGAAACGAAAACTTGCCGAGGCGAACGGGTCCATCCCTATGGAACTTCATTTTGATAGCAGTGATGACTCGAGCACAACAAAAACGCCACCTAGCGTCTCCGAGCCCAGCAAACCACAGACAGCACCTACTACGAATCCCGTTCGCGTATACCGAAGATGTTGTCAACTACGCGAAACACCGATTCTCAAGAAAATTACCGAGCAACTCACTGATACGGCCAACTATAATGCTTTGACCGGCACAGTAAACAAGCTTGATCTGACTGATTACTGGCTCCAACTACCTGATCTTATTACTCTAGGAGATTACTTGGCTATTGTTCCTGTTAGAGAGATTCTTCTAGAAAACAGTGGACTGGGCGATGAGGGCCTCCGCGTTATCCTAGCCGGTCTTCTTGCGGCCAAACGACCCGTCATAAAGCGACGAAAACACAAGCATGACGATGAAGGGCAAGGTGGTGTGGTGGAGCGACTTGTCCTGAAGAACAATAAGATCGGACCTGACGGATGGAAATATGTTTCACTGTTCAGCTACCTATGCCGATCACTCAAATATCTCGACCTCTCACAAATTCCATTCCCGCGCCAACCCCAAGCTCAACAGAATGGTTCACTTCACAATGGAGCTCAAATACCTAGAGGTATATCGAACATATTTGCCAAGGCTTTAGGGGAACGGTTGGGAGGGTCTACGCTCGAACTGGTCAACATTGGCCAGACCGGTTTGAGCATGGAGCAGCTTGGATCAGTTGTTGATGGTTTGATACAGTGCGGCGTGAAACGACTTGGTTTGTCGCACAACCAAATAGATGCGGAGGGCATGAAGCATGTCGTAAGGTTTCTCACTGAAGGCCATTGTGAGGGTCTAGATCTGGGCGGCAATGATATCAGTCAACACACCGAAGCGCTCGCAACGGCAATCGAGAATGACACAACACTGTGGGGACTGGGCATGGCTGATTGTAACTTGACACCCTCAGCGCTTTGCAAGATCTTACCTGTGATGGTCAAGCTACCTAATTTGCGGTTCTTTGATTTGTCACAGAACCCAGCTTTGTTCCAGTCAACCCCCAGTGCTGTTGGTCTGCTAAGAAGGTATGTACTTGGAAAACTCTGGAAACATGACATAGGTATACTGACCCTGCTAGATATCTGCCCAAGATGAAGGTATTGAAACGTATGCATCTAGAAGATGCTGCGATGACGCCAGAACAAGCAATCGCAATAGTGGAAGTGCTCCCCGAAGTACGAACACTGGCCCACATCAACATTACCAACAATACCGAGATTGTCAAACTTGCCGACGCGAAAACCGAGGAGGCGCAAGAGGAAGCGTGTGCCTTGTACGCTTCTCTTCTTGCCGCAGCTCGTGTTTCTAAGAGTCTCATTTGTGTGGATGTCGAGGTGCCCAGTGAAAACGCCGGAGAGATCGTCAAGGCCATGGCCAAGCAGGTTGTTGCCTACTGTCTGCGTAACATGGAACGACTTCCTGATACCGATGTTGGTGCGGTAATGGCATCGACACTGGCCGAGAACAACCTAGACGCCAACGATACTAAACTGCCACCTTATCCTGATGTTCTTGCACATCTTGTTGGACACGACGTGTTGGATCAGGATGAAAGCGAGGACGATAACGCCTCAGCACCTGACGAAGACTATGTCATTGGAGGCACTGGCGTGGTCAAGGCGCTTGCTTGTTGTCTGAAAAACCGTGGCGACGAGTCGCGCAGACAGTCTGGCGAGTTCATTCGTGAGATTGAGAACGGAGCTTCAAGTCCGGCAGCAAACTTTTCAACAGGTGGAAAGGCCAAGGATATGTCGAAGCACTTGTTGATGGGAGCTCGTAAGATTCGCTTACGTCTTCAGCCAGCGCTCATCAAGGCGAGGGCTAATCCTGACGATGATCATAACCTACGAAGGTTGACGTTCCTTGACGACACTCTGCAGGGTATTATCAAACGATTCGAGGACGAGTACCCAGACACGCGCGAAGATACGACCCTACCTAGGCGTCCACGTGCAGGTACCAGAACTGAGGAGTTGCCTGTCACATTGCCATTGGAGGATTCTGCAATGGCCCTATCAGATAACGAGGATGACGGCGAGATTAGAGTAGGCAAGCCACTTTCGAGATCCAATTCGATGGCCAAGATCTTGGTTGAGGAAGAAGGCCGAATCCTTCGTGCTGGCCATCGCTTCCGTGTAGGCTTCATCAAGCAGGAACAGATTGACCTGCTTAGTACAATCGACGACATTGGCTCCGATCCTAAGCATGTTGGGATGCTTACTGAGATGGCCGAGGACATAGGCGGGGAAATACTGGAACTCGTCAGGCAGAAGGGTCCTGTGAGAGCATTTAAGGAAGACCGGGACATTGCGCTGAAGTGTATGGCGGCAAGCGACCCAGAGCACTGGGAACGGTTTGTCGATGCGCAACAAAAGTCCCGTGCCAATATTAGCATCCCGCCAGCAGCGAAGCAAGGGCAGGTGGCGGACGAAAGTGCAATTGCCGACTGAAGAAGTGGTCCGGGGGCGAAATGGACGGAGAAGGGGCCTGTATAGGAGTGTTGCTTAGTGGAAGACTGATGTAGCTTTTTCATCATGGCCTGCGTGTCATCAGGAGTAGATATGAAGAGGAGGTGGGCTGGGTTGATATGATTTGCGCATAGAAGCCATGGCGCTCGTTACCGATTATTTGCTTCCTCTTCGTCCCTTTTTTTGTTGCTTTGAGCGGGGAGTTTTGAATACGTTCTCTTTCGAGAGAGAACTGGTTATACTATGAGTAAATGGGAAGGATCATGAACAGGAGCTCTTTTAGGCCATAAATAAAGATTATAGGCACAAATAGAGGTTGCTTTTGCATATTTGTTGTTCAAGTGGTACCGGTTGAGGAGTGTGATATTAGTCTCATAGAGTTTTCGTTCAAGAGTGGTCATCAACCTTGTGCATCTGGGAAATCGATATTTGACCATGTAACCTTGTAATATCAGCCTGGTGGATAATACGGCATTGCCGGGATGAGTATGGGGCAAGACAGAAGCAAGGTAAGTCATGTTTCTTTGCATGAGTGGGTTCAGCTGGAATTTGAGCAGTTGAGATCTTATCTATAACTTGCTACATACCAAAAATAAAAAAGAAACAACTTAAACAAGAGGAAATTGTAGTTGAACTATTTCGTCAAAGCCGTGAGATGCGGTTGGTCCGTGACTTGCAGCCCTTAATAATGACCTGCAACGCGCACTAGTCCGATGTGGGGGATCTGAAACACGGGCTATGCCTTGTTGGGCGACAGGGGTTTTGACATGATTTCCTAGGCCATGCCTGCCATGTCTGCCATGCACCTCCCGTCTCCAACGTCTCAGCCTTCACCTTGCAATGCAATCAATCTTGGACTCGTGAGCATCTGTGGGCGTTTCTTTGTTTTCTGGGCGTTTCAAAGCCTGGGTTATGAAGACGTTTCATTCGCTGGAGAGACACGTAGAGTCCGCTTTTTATTCCCGTCTCGGAAGCACCGCAGCCGCTACATGTCGACACTTTCTTTTCAGCGTCGCATTTGACTTGAAATGCAGATGAGGATGAGGGGGGATGTGGGAGTCACGATGATGCGCGCTTCTCTCAGCTCTGAGCTCAGGCGGATGAAATGGACCGTGAAGCTAAGCTCAAGAAGCTTCAATCTGAAGTCTGGAGCAAAAAGGCTGTGCAGTCATCGTCATTGGGTTGTGGGATCTGCGTCTTAATACAGGCGTTATATATACAACCAAGATGGCTGCTGAGCTGGCAATGCGAGGACAGCAAACAGCACATACGGTACTCCGTACATATTCGATCTATTTCTTCCGAGTCTAATCATGATCAACTGATCCATGATCTCCCTTACCCGTACGCTTTGGGTCCTGTGTCGAGGTATCGAAACTACCTAAAGTGCGCACAGCAATGAGTGGGTTGATGCTCACCTGGTCTCCTGGTTTTTGCAATTATAGCTGATGTCGAAACAGAAGCACGAACCACACCTGCGGGTTACCCGTTGGCATCCGACTGACTTGATTGGCCTCAGCTTGTCCATCTAATTCATGCAAATGCTTGCAAGGTCTGTGCAAGGGTTCCGGTTCCATCATAGGGATCCTTGCTACAAGGCTAGGATCCTTCGACCTCTGGTAACGAGATGCTGGGCTCTGTCTCTTCTCTTGTCTCTTTTGGGCCCGATACTCCCCAGGCCAGGCCTCTCTCTTACTCTCCCCTCTTCTTCTCTTCTTCTATCTCTATCTACGGACCCTTCCATTCACTTCGTGCCGTCTGTTGACTGGCTGTCTTTAACGCTTCGTTTCTTACACTCTTTTTTACATTTGTTGTTTAGTCTGTCGTTTCCCTGTCTTTTTTTTACTCTCACTCTCATATTCATTCTCCAGGCGAGCTGCGCTCATTCCCGTAGCCTCTTCACCCTTTCTGAATACCCAATCTCAATCTTCGATATCGAATGTTGCAAGTGATCAACGCATGTTATGCCTTTTGACTGTTGACCAACGAGTGTTGCATCTGAACTACCTTTTGGCTCACACCTTCGAATCCACTTCGCCACATCGTGTGACAGCCCTTTGAACAAATCATACCTCACATTTCGTCATCATATAAGCCATCATGAGTCCAATTGAGGGACCTCCTTCAACCCGGTCAGATAGGGCATGGGCATGGGAGAAGCCTGCTTCAGTCATGAACTTCGAGAGGTAACAAAACATCATTAGTTATGTCTGATCATTACAGTCAACTAACATGGGATAGCATCTCGGAGGAGCCTGGCTCAGGATCTGCTACACGACCACCGACTGGCCGCACTCGAGGCTTCACCTCTTCATCAGGACGACAAACCGTGAGATGGCCCTTCCACAGCTTCAGCAACTCCCGGTCTTCCATTCCAAACTTTCCCCGTCGCCAGTCCAACTCACGATCTATCCCGCAAAGTTCGGGTTCTTTCCCTCGCCGTGCTGCCGGCAGCATCAGTCGCTCCGTCTCTAGCTTCCTCGGCAGCGACATCATCCCCGACTATGTAGTTCACTTCATGCGCGGCGAGACGCCCGAGACTCTCGCCCAAAGGCACCGTCTTGCCGATAGTCCTGAGCCTGGACAGTTTCATCGCACACGACCATCCCAACTCGAATTCATCTACTCCAATGGCGGTTCACCAAACAACTCGAGACCAGGCACCCCTCAAGCAGAACGGGAGAAAATGCTCATGGACGAACGACCACAGTCCGCTAGATCCCTTATGACAGGATGGAGAGCCGGTATTGCAGTCAACATGTTCCTGGCCTTGCTCATCCTTGTGGCTTCTGTTACCTGTCTTATCCTCGCTTCTGTGAAAGGACACATGTCGACTTGGGAGTCATCATTAATGGAGGGTAGTTCGACGACAGTTGGTGGTATCGCTCGAGGAGTTGTGGCAGCCGTCAATGTGTTTGCCATCGTCCTCATTGCGGGAGCCAACTATGTTGTTCAAATTCTCAACAGCCCGACCCGTGCCGAGATCGACAACGCCCACACTTCCTTCAAGTGGCTCGATGTCGGTATCCCTTCGCTGCGAAATCTTTCACTCATCTCCTCGACCAGGGCTACGCTGTCAGGCATCATGATGGCGTTTGCCCTCCTTTCTCAAGTAATGTAAGGAATATCGTACCAGCTCACCGCAGAGACCGTCACTGACACTTACAAGATATAATGCCATAATTATCACAACCGAACAGTCCGGAGAATCCACATCTTCGCTTAATGTCAACGGACCCCTACTCGCCGCAATCACAGTAATTAACATCGTTCTTATCTTAACGTATTTCATTGCTGTTGCCCTGGCTCTCACTCGACACACTTTCAACCCACTCGTCACACTTGGTGATGTTCTGGCTTCATTCATTGCGGAGCCCGATTACACAACCCAGGATTCCTGCCTCATCAATAAGGAAGAAATTGAGAAAGGGCTATGGAATGACCGAGATGGCAAGTACTGGCATGCCAGATCAAACCGCTGGTTCGACATCCCCTCATTCAACCGATGGGGCGTTTGGTTCCTGACATGGGTTATGCCTGTGGGTTTGGCAGCGGCTGCTCTGGCTCTGGGGATTATGGAGGACCCCAAGACGGCTTTCTCTACATTCGGCAAGGCGACGGTGGTGTATGATCTTCCCGTGGGCACGTCACGATCTGGACTGGCTATCGTTGCTGCGTTGCCTCAACTTCTTCTGGGTCTTCTGTACCTTTCAAGCAATGCCCTACTGACGTTGCTCTTCCTGTCTCACGAGATTACGCAGTTCACGACCGACCTGCTGCCTTTCCGAGTATCCTCAGGGCAACCGCTTGGTGCACAGACGACTTCACTATACCTCACCTTACCTCGACCCATATCGTGGATCCTCTTCTTCCTAGTGTCAGCCATGGCCTTTCTTCTTAGCCAGGGCATTCTGCTCGTATCCGTGGATGACGGTGAAGGATTGACCACAGGTATCGGCTTTAGCCCTCTACCACTACTTATCCTCCTGGTTCTACTTGTCGTGCTAGGTCTCTGGATTGCTGTTCTATCATTCCGGAAGGTGGATCCCCGGGGTGCCATTGAAGACGGAGCACCGGCCGGCAATCCACTCGCTCTGGTGGGCGGAACATGTTCGGCGGTTCTGAGTGCAAGGTGCCATCGAGTACCGAGAGAGGGCGGCGTTGAGACGCTTAAGGTTCGGTGGGGCGTGGTGCGTGAAGGCGTGGGAATGAACGCAGGTCACGCGACCTTCTCTGGACGACCAGTGGGAGATATCTTGGTGGGAAGAGCGTATGCTTAAGGTGGAGCGGAGCACCATATGAATCTATATACTCGTGTCGATTTATTGTTTGATATCGGACATGGACAGAGATATTCTTGTTGTTGTAAAGGGATGCTGATCGTCTTTTGACTTTCTGTTTTTGATAATGTTAACACGGATGATATACCTGGCGTCTATTTCGGGGAAAACTTTAATAAGAAGTTAAAATAGCATTTCTTTAGCTTTCGAAAAAGTCTGAACGAACTTATTGTATACGTAGTCATGTCTCTACTATAAAAACGAATTAAATGACGATAAAGGTGTTAGCCCAGATGTTGCCATTCTACAATATAAGATGACTTGCTAGGCGGAGAGCGATGGATATAATTACTGCATCGCCTGACAATCGCGTGTAAGTGGTCTCTTCTCGAAGAGGGAATTTAAGCCGCCCGGTTCGGAAGCGGGGAATGGGGATACAGGATCTGCAACCAAGATAATCAAAGATGGGTCATGAGCTCATTCAGATCAAGAGCGAACACGAAAGGACCAAGTTAAAAGTCGCGGTGGGAAGAAGAACAGAAAAACATGCGGGCATGGTGCCAGCCACAGACGATTTGTTAGACTCATCTTTAGTCTGCATTAATAACATTTAGCAAGCAATCTCCAAAAGCTTTGACAAGTAGTATACATAAGGAAGTATTAACTCAAGTATGGGTAAGCAATAATAAGCAATGGAATGAAACGGAACAAAATCACTCTAGATTCATCTCGACAATAACAAAAGCAGAAACCTCTTTTGTTCTCGACCTTGTTGGGCAAGGCCTAGAAGGAATGGAAGGGCTCGGTTAGACAGGGGTAGTCTAATAAGCCACAATTGCCCAACCAAAAGCCCATTGCCCCATCCCCATGCCCCCAGGTCATACGATTCACTGCCACATCAGCTCAAAGGTCGGGCGTTTCTTACAATTGCAATACTTCTCATTGGCCAGTCTTCTTTTTCCACTTCCACATCGGGATCCCCTGCCCTGCCCTTTCCCTTCGGTTCGGAAGCAGTTTCGCTGGCCTTGAGTGGCAGGTGCGTTTTCAGGTACGTAGGCACCTACCTACTTACCCTTACAGTAGGTTGGTACGACTTGGAAGTGACCCACAAGGATACACGCGGTAAAGTTGGAGCAAGGCAGTCAAGGCAGGTCCACTCTAGGTATGTACCGATGTAGAGACTGGAGACTGGAGACTGGAGACTGGAGGCAGGAGGCAGGAGGCAGGAGGCACCTCAGGAGGGAGGGAAGCACCTCCTTTGAGGTAACCTTAGTACTTAAACACAAGCTCTTGCTCTTTCCCTTTACCTTTTCTTCGACTTTGACTTTACACAAATTAACAAATACTACATCTTGTCTTACCCAAAGCTGGTTCCTTCACCTACAAAACGCTCCGGCTTATCTCTTGTCAACCTCGATTATTGTCAGTAAATCGTCTACCACTTACACACAACCACACACACCAAAGTCTTCGCTTTCAAACTCACAACCGCCAAAATGACTTACACAATGACTGCCCACCTCTGCAAGCAGATCTACGCTTCCTGGCGCCAGACTCGACAGTCTTCTCCCGAAATGCCTATGCCAAACCAGACTCCTTCGGCTTTCATGCGCCCAGTCTCACGATCCCCTTCACCTCCTGCTCAGCGCTCTGAGCGACGTCCCTCGAACGCCTCAGAATCAGACTGGACCAACAATGGCCGTCATTAAGTGGAACATGGAACTACTATTCTCCTTTGTTTCTCTCACTCACGACTTATTGCATTTGGGACACGGGCACGGCAACTGGCGCACATGACTTTGTTACACTCGAACGGGATTTCGAGCCTCTGCTTGACTTCCTCCTTAACACCATGAACAACCTACGACTTATTCTGAGGACCCCCAACATCTCTCTTCTCATGCGATCTTGCGATAAAGAAATATCGAACCCTGAAAATCCCCCAACAACAAATACCAAAGAACCGTTCCTCAGGCGAGGTGCATGAGAAACAGCCCAGAAAGTGCGGGGCCGGTACGCAACCTTCGGGACCACAAGGTGTCAATCACGGCATCTCGTGCCATAATGGCACCACGTATGCACCTTCTGTACAAGGCTTGTGCTCACGCCTAGAGAGAAGGGGTTTACACATATGCGAGCTTTTGTTCTCTGGATGGCATAATTTGGATTCAGGCACAGAATGAGATGATCACTAGCTTACACATGGGAAGGAGGTCTCACTCAGACACAGACGGAGTTTTCTTTTTTCCCTTCCTTCCTTCTAAACCATTTAATCGTTCAGCGGTTGAAAACAACAACCTCCTTTTCTCCATAGATACCCAAAATGAAACACAATCTTCTGAACCACTCAATCTCTAGATCCCCAATCTCATTTTTGACCCCTGACAACTCATGACTCAAAATTGATAACGGTGGCATGACCATCTGCCCACACCACATCCCCCCTGCAACCGGGTTGCGCCGCTGTTTACTTTGCTTTGCTGGGTGTTTGTGGCTGGTGAGACTGACATGGAGACATCACGTGCCATCACAGCATGAAGAGTCTAAGACTCGACTGAGCTACTTTTAAGCTGCTGTTGGGAGTAAATATATAGAACAGATGATCTGTATTCAAGTTATCGTGATACTGCAGCTCTGAGAACGCTTCCCAGAAAGCCAAAAGTTGTCAAGATTAAGCATACCCTTTACCCCAGACGGACCAGACCCCATAAGGCTTTCCCCGGATTTCAGCTTCATTCTCCAATTCCAAGTGCAATGCAGAGAAAACTTCTCCTCAGGTCGGAATAGGTCGGCTGGGAAACCGATTTACACACTTGCCGAACCGAGCTATTGAATCCATACCTCAGTTCAAGTGACAGCCTTGTTTTACCTGTATCTATCAATAGCTGCTGACCTATGTACATCCGTGTATGTAACTATCATTAACTAGAGTGCATTCACTGGGAATGAATAGAACCATTCTTGTGTTACGGGTGCAGTCGTTCCCGCTGAAACCTTTTATATTCATCGTTTCATTTCTCATCAGTCAAGTTACATCCTATCCTGTTCCTCCCATCTTGGTTTTCTTTGTCCAACCACAACAAATATGCCTTCCTGTCTTGATACAGATCCCTCGGTAACCATTTCAATGGCCGTCTCTACACGTCTCCAAGAGCTTTACCCATCTTATACATGCTCTCCGTAATGTTGAATATACGCTCCGTCGTCTTCGTCTCCACCGGCGGCTCTTCTGTTTATATCGAAGCCGTATGCTATGTCGACGGCTTTTCTACATCGCCGACGCAGCCATCGTGTCGATGGTAGGCTTGGATAACATTCGTTGCTTCTGTTGCTCTTCCTCTCCGCTACCATCTGGCGAGTCCTGCAGAGCAACGTTGCCCTGAATTTGTCTCTTGGCAGCTCTCTTGTCCGCTTCTGTGATATTCTCGGCGTCCTTGCGCATGTCGGGGGTCCACTGTGGCTCACTAGGCGTATGGCCAACTGACATGCCCACTCGTACCTGTGACGTATTAGCAACTGGCTGGTTCGCTTCATGGTGAGTACTTACCAGAGTCTCAAGTGCGTCCTTGCTATTGTCCACAAGATCGTCATCAAACACCATTCTTCCAGGCTCAAATAGCAACAAGATTGTGCTGCCGCCAAACTTAAAGTATCCAAGCTCCTCTGCTCGGTGAACTTGGTCACCTTCGTTGCGGGTGATGACAGTGCTACCCACCATCATGGCACCTACGCAGATCACCATGACACGGCCGTGTTGCTCGCTGTCAATGGGCACAAGAACTCTCACGTTCTCTCCGTACACATCCAGGGCTGACCGAATAGCCATGGGATTGACTGTGTAGTATTCACCTTGGATTGTCTTGGGCTGGCCCATGATACCGTCAACGGGGATATGGAAGCGATGGTAGTCCTGAGGAGCAAGCCGGAAGATACCAAGCGCACCACCCTCAAACCGCGACACATCCTCAGGATATGCATCTCCCAAGAGTCTCTTCATGTTGAACTCGCGGCCCTTGACCCAAATTTTGGTCGCAACTGAGATTGAGTTGAAGACAACGCTTCGACAATCGGCTGGTGACACAATGATGTGAGGGTTGTCGGGCGCCGAGCAAGGGCGGGCTCCAGGCTTAAGCGCACGGTAAAAGAACTCATTGAAGTTCTTGAATTCGTCCAAGGATAGAAGAACCTCTGACATATCCAAACCGTGGAAAGCAATGAACTTTTCAATCTCGTCCTTGGACACAGGATCGTCAAACTTCTTACCCTGCTTGATACTCATCTTCTTCAGCAATTTCCGAACTGTTTTTATGTTAGTATGTCATCCTTTCTTGTACAGCAATATAGACTCACTTCGCTTGTTCTCCATATCTCGAGACTTGAGACCCTTGTACAACAGTCGAATACCCAGTCTGACATAGACACTCATCTTCTCCTCATTGATCTGACCAGTGCGACGGTCTTGGACAAGGATGTTGGCCGAGTTGGCGCCCAGCTTATATCCACCGTATGAGATCTTGGTGATAACCTTGGAGTACCACTTGCGTTGCGCCTGGCTGGCTGTAACAAAACCACCCACCAGAACACTATTGACTTGTCTCCAGTCCTGACTTGCGCATGTTGCAATATGGGTGATGATGTCAGCATCCTTGCGCTTGTTGAGTCGCGGCTGATGGCAGATAGGACACTCCCTGATCTCTACCACATGCTCGTCACCGCGATCATCACTGCTGTCAGATCTGTCGAGAGGGTCACTCTCTTCATCTGCAGGTGTCTTCAAAGTGGGAACATTGGATGCTGGCGTCTGGGTTCCCGATGTTGTGTCGAGGTCCAGAACGCTAGGGTTCTCAGAGCCACCGTTGTTTTGAGCATGGCCAGGTACGTGAAGGAGATTCTTCATGTCAGGCACAAGATTCTTCAGTTTATCCACAGTGCCCGAGGGCCGTCTTCGACCCTCCAGCTGATCTTCCAGGCACACAACAGCTTCATCCATGGTAAGTTCCCAGTTCTCGTCATTGTCAGCATCTCGGTGAGGGAATCGTTGGAAGAAGCTGTCGATGGTGTTCTCAGTGAGTGTAGAGCCCAGAGATTCAAGCATTGTAGTGAGCTCGATTCTGCTAATTCGGCCACTCTCGTCAGCGTCGTATTGCCGAAGCATAGCGCGCCAGAATTGTTGTCGGAGGGCATCGTATGGCATGTATTTGGCACGAAGGTACAAAACGGGGTTGTGCTTCGTCTCCCACTTCTCGGTATTCTTCATCTTGAGGGGCACGGTGTAGTCATAAAAGTCGCCGTCTCCGCTGTCCTGGGTGGCCGAGTCCGGATCAGAACCTGTATTGGCCATAACATCCGCTGGTGCCAGCATGCCAGTGTTGGGCGCCGACGTAGGAGCAGGCGTAGGGGTTGCTGTAGTCGTGCTCGTGCTTGATGCGTTCTTGCTCAGTGGTGGACGAATCATCTTGCTGATACTTGAAGAAGAGTTGGAACGGGACATGGCGAGCTTCTTGAATCGCGATCGCGAAGGTAGCGCCTCAGCTTGCGCAGGCACCTGGACATCGTAAAGACCAGTTTCCGGGTTCGCCTTGGGAGCTCTCTCAAGCAATTCATGGATGGGAAGATTGCAAGAAGCAATGAAGTCATTGCCAGAGTATTTGTCGTGATCAATGACGGTGAAAGCAAAAGAGTATTGCTGCTCGTGGCTTTGGATGTGGAACAGCATCTTCTCGTTGAAGACAGGGTTGAGGTTATGACGAACACGTCGAGTGCGGTATGTCTTCTTGCCGAGAGACGCCACGACAAATGGATCCATATCGAAGCTTGTGCGCGTAAGGTTGGATTCGGGAGGCAGGTCTGTAATCTTGACAACCTCGAGGTAGATAATACCAACTACGTCAGAGCCACCGCTGGCAAAGGCATATGGGTTGTTGCGTCTCTTCTTCTTCAATCCCCGAATTCGAAGTCGGCGCTTGCGCTTGGTGGCATCCTGCTCATCGCCATCATCCTCGTCACTCTCAGAGGAATCGCTCAAGTCAGAATCGTCCGAGTCGCTGGGGCTGTCCTGGGGGCTAGAGTTGGAACGAGAAACAGCAGTCGGGGCCAGGTTGGGTGTCATGGAGGGCGTGACATTGCGGGAGGCGACGCCAGGGGCGCCCAAAAGGGTTTGAAACTTCTCAAGAATCTGCTGGGGTGTCGCTGACGGGTTTGTGGAGTCGAAGAGCGAAAACTGTAGAAGAACCTCGCCGGAGACAACGCTCGTCTTCTTGCCAGGACGCTTGCTCCTAAGTCGGTACCAGGTCGGTTCTTGTTCCACCTTGTCGTTGCTGAAGATTTCCTCGAGAGCGAGGTCGAACTCGCCCATATAGTCTTTTCCGAAGCGGTCCTTGTCCCAGCAGATGACATCGAGGACTAGGTTTTGGACGGAGGTAAGAGGGATTTCCTCAGTAACGTTCCATTCAGGGTTGAGTGTCTTTGGGACATCGTTGGTTACGATTCGAGAGTCGCCGATAGAGAGAACGAGGTACTGGAGGAGCAGCTGTCAGCATTGTTGGAGATTTGTGTTGGGAGAGGGGAGCTCACAGGATCGGATGTACCGCTGCGGTCTTTGGCTGCAAGATCTTTACCCTGATTGAATGTCAGCAAATTGAGAATCAATCTAGTTCATCCGTAATATTCGGGTACTGCGTTGTGACAATCGAACGTCGACGATGGCGAAGAAGCGGTGATGGGTTTGGAGAACGCGATGCATGTGTGCGCCGCATAGGTAGATAGGACTGTGTACCTTTATGATAGAAACCCTCAAAGCCAGACCGTTTCCAGCGTCCCTCGAGGGGCTCGTGCTATCATTCTTTGACCTCATGGGAGGGCTGTTGCTGCGGTTGTTCTTGGTTCTTCTGTGTCCGTTGCCGTTCCCGTTTCCGTTGTTGACGGAGATGGTTGTGGAAGAGGAAGAGGAGGATCGAGAGGCCGACTTGAGTCGTGTTGGGATGATGCGCACCATGACGAAGATAGGCCTTGGCTTGGCCGGACTGGGGCTCCAATAGCTAGATCACCCTGTCGCACAGCGCTGCACACTCACAGCACTTGGAAGTGATGGATGGGAGCTGGGAGGGTGGTAGATCGATCGACAGCGGGGGTACTGCGCTGAGGTGACCCCTGAGGCTGTGAGCAGGCGGATAGGATGTCTTAGGCAGGCGCAGACGCAGACGCAGGCTCAGCTCAGGCTAATTCCCAGGTAATGACGCCTACCAAGTGCCCTGTAACCCGTTACAGAAATGTCCGCCCAGGGGAGAAATGCAATGGTACCTCCAAGGTGTCCACTGGGGGGGTGTGCAAGCGAAAGCGCGAGTTGTAGCGGGATTGGCGGGGATGCTCGGAAGGGTGGGGAAAAGGTCGAAGAGGCTGGTCCAGACAAATAAAGTGACGTAGCAGTAGAAAGACAAACCAGGTACAGATTATTTGTAGGTGCACCTTTTCGGGTTTGTTGTTGTTAATAAGAATTATTCTTTAATATTGCAAATATTAATAGAATTGTCAAAGTAAAACCAGAGCTCTGACTTGATTTGACTTTTTGAAGTGAGTGCTTATTCTCGTCGTATTATTCGTTCGCTGCGATAGGCTCAGGCTCAGCTCAGCTCGGCTTGGAGATGGCAGCATGAATGAAACTTGTCTTTAGCCCCTTTTCTCCTCGATTCGAATTGTCTTGACTTGTAAGTCGTCGTGCCGTATCGTAGCGTATTGTATCGCGTCGTGTCTGGCTCAGGATCTCTCCTCAATTCGATTATGCGACGAATTCGTAGGTGTCGTATATTCCTCTTGGTTTCTATTCTGTTCTTCTTCTTCTTCTTCTTCTTCTTCTTCCTTTCTCGGTCGCTGATTGCACCGCCCGTATTTGAAAAGGCACTCCCTGGCGATGGGCCAAGCTACAGCCAAGCCCCGTTATTGATGTCAGCGCCGTGTGAGCCGCGGATGTGGGACAAGCAGCGCGTCGAAAGTTTGTTTGTCGGTCGGTGGAGTTCGTCGAAAGTATACTGATTAATAGTACGTTTAGTGATCCGTGAGGAAGGGGGAAGAGGAGATAGAAAGGCGAAGTCCAAGAATAATTATAAAGAATCCAAGACAAGAGAGGAAAGAAAAACAGACAGAGAGCCGTGATTCAAATTAAACCACAACTCGGTAATATAATAGACGAGTCGAAACGAGACGGGGTTGGAGACTCAGAGTAACATCCAGCCTCGGAGCAAACAAAATAATAAGACGGCTTTTAATCTCGTCTCAGATCCAGGAGAATGGAAAAACAAGAGAAGGATGGAAGGATGGGGAAGGGGCAGCAATTACCCTTTTTTAAGAGAAATAAGCTCAAATCCTAACTAATAATAATATTCATTCCTTTTTCCTTTCTGCTTCAACATGTCTAGGCCAGCTTCAGCTCCAGACCAGACCAGACTAGAAGAGAAGCCCAAGAATAAGTTGTTGGGGGCGTCTTTTGCCGTGCCGATTTGGCCGTGATTGCGACTGGGGGTCTATACGTGTTCCGGCCACCAGGGCATGCCCCCTAACTAAAAGTACCGACAGTCCTTACCTACAGTACCTTAACTTAGTACAAACAGCTACTAAGTTAGCTGTTTTAATGTTCTCTCCAACCAATACAAAGTACCGAGTACCTCGTCTTGCTTGTCTCCTGTCATCTTTCCCTTCTACTCAGACGGAAAAGATAGAAAAAGAAAAAGAAAAAGAAAGAGAAAATGCCTCTTATTGTCTTTTAGCCTGCCTCGAGGTCAATACTTATCCGTCCTGCCGCCTTTGTTTAGCCTCCGCTGGACGTTTACTGTAGTAGTTAGCACTTTTGACCTCGCCTTAGGGCTACATATGCCTCGTGTTAAAATTCCATCCGTGACCTGCATAATATCCCCTCAAATCGATTGGATCTTGCCCCCCAGAACAGGCAACTTGTTCTTTGACTCTTGGCCCTTGGCCTTTTGGCCTTTTGGCCTTTTGAGTCCTTGTTGATGCCGATTCTCCGGGAACCTGCCAGATCCGAACATCTTGGCCCTTGTGATTTGTACGTCAATTGATGTGAAAGGCATCTCGATCAAGTTAAGACTGGCCATGTATATTGTCCAACATTCGCAGTAGAACAATACCATAACCGAAAAAGGAACTTTGGCTCCTATACTTGCTCTAGACCTGACACTAAACTAATAATGGAACCATGAATCCCATCACCGCCGCTCAGACACGGACCGTTTTCTGTTATTCCCCCGGTCACCGCTTCTTCTTTGTCTTTTTTTGCATGTGATCAAAGCCATACTGATACCTGCCTCTCCCAAATTTTGTTGAGTGATGTTTGTGTATCTTTCGACCTGCAAGATACAAATAAGGATACTCCGTTACCCTTTCATGCCTAAATGCAACTCCGTGCAAAACTTACACCAATAAGCTAAATCGGGATGTCCTGAGGCAATATGAAATATTACACTGAGAAAACTGATTAGATCTTAACTATGAGACTTTATAAATTATGTAAACTCAGTAAAAAGAATTTGTATTTTTTTTTAAACCGAAATAAAACTGAATAAAATATAACAGATAGGAAATTATCAGACCTTTTGCGCGCTCACTATTGACGCATATATCCATTCCCCGCGTCAACTCAATATCTCGACTGGTATTTTACTCCTGCTCTCGTTACCGACACGAGCATCGCAGCTCATCTCGACGTCACTGGAATGGATCCAAATCTTGTCTCCCTATTGTCTCTCATTTTAAAAACTCTCTGGACCCTTGTCTCTCTTCTTCCAAGTTTCTCAGGGCTGAGACAGCGCCACATGCCACTCAATCCATCTCACATTCCCTTTGGCCCCCAATTCAAACTCCTACAATTTAGTCAGCTCCACCAATCAAGCTGTTTACTCCGTACTATGACATATCTATATCAGACATGACATCGTCTTGATTCTACTCACAATAGTCCTAAATCCGCATTTCAGGTTCGTTCCGCATCAGCTCCCCGAAGCTTCCTAATGCCTCGGCATAAGTCGTTACCACATGTTTTAAACTTACACCAACAACTACATCATGTCTCAGTGAGGTTGTCAACTTCCGAGACAACCTCAACAATCTAACAGTGTCCAAGAACTCGTCAAGTATAGTCGGCCATGGGGAATATTCGAGTCAAAAGGACAATGAATTCGCTTATTCAACGCTACACTATAGTCCTCGGCCGAGGTATGATATGCTGCAATCCTCACTTCAACGCCTTTGCTCCATAAAA
This sequence comes from Fusarium torulosum, assembly GCA_900312805.1. NCBI lineage: Eukaryota > Fungi > Ascomycota > Sordariomycetes > Hypocreales > Nectriaceae > Fusarium > Fusarium torulosum. The sequence continues at coordinate 28,439 of ONZP01000103.1, forward strand.
TGGGTGACCCTTGGATCCCATCCATATCTTGTATCAGCCAAACTCCCGTCCCTATGCAATCATCATATCGCGTCAATGTTGGTATGTACAGGGGCCCAATGCAAATCCATGCCTCCTCATAAATGCCACGCTCCGCATGTACTAGTCTGAGGACTTTAGCTTGTACCCCTTTCTAGTTGTTTTAGAACGTTGACAGCATCTGCAAAAAGAATGTTTCCTCCTCCCAAACAGTCCTTTTCTAACACCTCCCTCACAAGAATAATGGCCCCTTGAGCCTTGTTCCGCTGGCCTTGGGCTTGCAACTCAAGCGGCTCTATATCTGCAACCGTCAAGAGCCATTGGGTTGCTTCTTCTTTTGATATAGTAATCTTGCAATTGCTTTTTTCCTCTGAAAAGCCGAAAGCCCAGCAGATCAGCGAGCAAACATACACGCCCCAGTAGTCTGATATATCGGCCAAGGGCGTTACTTGTTTCGGGTTGTGTTCTACCCTGCTGTCTTTCAGTTGCTTCGATGAAGGCTGAAGCTCAAGGAAGCATTTGAGAGCACGCGCAGAAAACACAGTGGCTATTGCAGCTGTGCCGGAATTGCGCCATGCCCCAAATAGCTTCTGGTGCTCCGCAAAGATCTTGAAATCGGCCACCTTCTTGTTGAATACCCAGCTCTTCCCAGATACAGATAATAGACAGTATAATGGGGTGTGGTGCAGGGCCATATAAGTACTGCCAATGGCGGAGTTGGGGAATACTCTTGAAATGAGCATTTGATTCAACCTGAAGTTTGCTACACCTTCCACCAGACCAACATTTGCTAAGGCATGACGCTGTGGGAGGAATAACGAACATGCAGCAAGCAGGATTGCTGTATCAAAAGCTGGGGCAGAGGCTACATCAGAGGAAGATATCATCTCCAAGTTCGTACTCGAGATTGTTTTTGGGTCTTTTCTTGTTCTTGATCTTGCCCATGATTGGTAATCCTGTGCTTCCCAAGACTTTGTAGTCATAGCTGTAAGTGGAATAGGAAGAGTTCTTGGACAAGAATAATCCAAGCCAATGGCAGAAACGTGTTGTCGTTCGTGATACCGTGAGCTGTGTACATCCAGCAGGAAGCAGGCGGATAGCAATCGTCTTTGACTTTCTTTCACTATCCAAGTCTTCCAAGCCAGATGGCCACCTCGGGTAGAAGATCGAGTAGATGTGTGTTGGTTATTAACAACCTATCGGGAGTTGAGCAGGTGTTCGAATATGGTTTGTCAAGTAAAACGAGTGATATGAAGTAGACAAGTGTCCTGAAGATTCCGAAAGAATGAAAGAAGAAGACACGGAAAGAAAAAGAAAAAGGTATCATAATGGAATATTGAAGAAAGAAAGAGAGAAGAGAAGAAAAAGGGAAGTCAAGAAAAATCACGCAGAACTAACCCTATGGTAGAGTGAAGCGAACCGGGCAGAGGGCTGATATGAATGTGGCATTCTGCCACGGAAACGAGCATAGTACTCGCAGAGTGCAATTGTTTGCTGGACGGGCAATGACCACCTTTCCCCTTGCGTAAACTAAGTGTATCAGCACCGTCGATTCCTCCTTGGCGAGTTCCCAATCTCTCAACTCACCACTTTGGACCTTTGCCAGGCGTATGCATGAAGCTGGGCTCCCTTCATGCGATCGTCTGCGTTGGGGATAAATTGCGTTGCCAATGCAGCCATTGCACATTGGAGCACCTCCACTTGGTCCGTCTCCTCGTCAGATACGTCTCCGAACGTGTGCTTGTGGATGATGGGGGTCTCGGGGTGGACCTTCTCCCAGTAGACGTCCAAGTATCTTGGAATCGCCTCGCTAATCGCGGTAGGAAGAGATAGGGGCTTCAGGTCATGAGTGTTCAATAGGCCGCTTCCATCTGTAGACCCAGAGCTACAACCCGCCAAGCCGAAAACACCACCTGATGCTGGTAGCGACTGGACAGCAGCTAAATTCTCAGGTTGAGCAACAGCCAGTAAAGGGGAGATGCTACGAACTGCACAAGTCGGTATGTGGTTGGTAGTATTGTAAGCAGTACCTTCGTGGTATCCTGGTAGAGGAAGATCCATATTGCCAAAAACAGGGGGATATGCCTGTGGTGGAGTGTTGCCATATGGATATGTGACAGAATAGGTGCTGTTATCCATGCTGGTGCCAGACATATCGCTCGAAGCAGTCTGGTAAGTTGGAGTTGTGCTCATCCAAGGTCCGTTCACCGTCAGTACAGGGAACTGGGACCGTCGACTGTTATCTCGGGGAGTTGAAAATTCACTTGTCGAAGCTGATGAAGACAAAGCTGGGTTTTCTGGCCAGCGTAGTTCTGGTGGTGCATCCTCGACAATAGCAGACATTGTAGACAGTGTAGACATGTTCCTTGGCTCAGAATATGTCGGAATAAAGCTATCGTTTGTCGTTGGCAGTGTAGGCTCTAAAACGTAGTTGTTTGGTGCCATGGAATAGTTGTCTGAGGGACCGTTCATACCAGGCGCCACATTGTAGCTCTGATTTGATCCGGATGTAGGGCCCAACGCCCATTGTCCGCCCATTTCTGATCCATTGCTCGCATGAACTACTGCTCGAGGATCGTTTGTATCAGGCATCTTGAGTACTGGTGTTCGATTGTGGTTCTTACGCGGCACGGGAGGGGCCTTTGGGCTACTTCGAGTAGTGCTATGTTGACTACTTGTGCCATCTTGACCGTCTTGATCACTATATTTTGTTAGCAACATGGCTACGCGATAGCCGATCCCAACATACTGTTTCTGCACATGGCGGTCGAGGAGGTCCTTCCGATGAAAATGTTTGTTACAGTTTAGAACGGGGCAGCGCAGTTCTGCAGGTGAGTGACTGAGTTGATGTCGTCTAGATCACCACTGTTAGAAACATTTTCCCAAGCTATATAGAATGACATACCTTAAATGTTCTGCTCTAGAGAAGGTCTTGGAAGGTCAGAGAGGGAGGTCGGATATAGGAACAGGAACATACCTTGGAGCACTGATTGCATGTATGGACTGGCACACCTTTCTTTGCCTTGCTAATCTTTTTGGTGATAGGGGTCAACTTGACATGCGGCTCCGCACTTGATGATCCAGCTATGAAGGGTCTCATAGGAGTGTTTGAGGATGGAGCAAGTTGACTCGAGGCGTATGATAGCTCATGAGAGTCGAGACTTATGTTGCTACTGCGCCGGCTGTTCATGTTGGGTTCGGGTTTAGGCGAGGATGAACGATCAACAGATGATGTCTTTGATGACCCAGGAGGATCAGGCCTATTGTTATGGGGAGGGGGGAATGTTCGACGGTTTAATGATGTAACATAGCTCTGAGTAGAGGATGGCCTTGAAGTCAAATCAATGGAACGGGTTTCGGATGGTGGATCGACGTTCTCATCATCAGTATTCATGATATTCTTGAGACTAGCCATGACCCGTAGTTGATAACAGAAGCACGAATCAAAAGAGGCAGTAAGTCCGGAGAATTGTAGATGGGCAAGCCAAACTTAGCAAGACACAGCCCCCATGGACTCGGATGAGCATGTCCCGGCAGATGGAACGCTTTAGTCTCATGTAACGAAGGTGGGCGATGAGAGTATAGAACAGCAAGCGGGAGCGATAGTGGGGGGAGTTGGCATAGAACTCAACCAAGATCACAGACGGGAGGAAAGGGACGGACGGCTAAGGCTGGGGACTAAGCGTAGGGCCGCAGGCGATGCTAGCTTTGAAGGTTGAGCAGGGGTGCGTATGGGAAGATGGGGCTCAGTGTAAGTGAGATATTTACTTATGGTACAAAGATAGGACCAAGAGAGGCATTGCTGGTTGGATCTTGACAGGGTAATTTGAGAAAGGGCTAGAAGATGGAGTTGGAAGGGAAAGTCGACGTGACCGACCCAAAGTTGTAGACAACCCTGCGAGCTGAGCATGGGGCGCAGGGCCTTGATGCATGGACAAGATTAGATGCTCTGAAGGAGGTGGAAGGGAAATCATGAGGTGCGCATGATGCAAGGCACTGGTTTGCCTGTTAAGTAGAGCACTGGAGGATAGAGACGCGCATGGTATGTCCTCGACACCAAGAGGCCGTGACATGGCAGTCTAGTTCATCCATTGTTGTCCCATTTGTCTTGTCCATGTGCCACCCTCACGCATCAACCCTTGTCGCCTGGCTAGCCTGGTTAGCTTGCCGCTCCCTGTTCGTCGAAGTGCAACAAGTGGCGGGACGGGGCCGCAAGCGCCATCTAAGCCTTCAAGGAACGGTACCTGATCAAGCGACTAGCGCCCAGATGTGGTACAGTGCTATCATTCCTGACCGGTCCGATTGCTTGTTGATAGCTCGCGTGTAGACATAGTTTTTTCTTCTTAATCTGCCTATTGATATGTTTCGGGTGGAACAAAATAGCGGCGTCGATCGGTAAGAACTGCTATTTTAGTGGAAAGCTTGCTGTTGCTGTTGTAAGCGAGAAACAGCAGTCCAGAGGCGTGGCTGTTGAAACACCTTCAGCTTGGAGCTAGGGGTGCTCTGATTGATGCCAGGGCCAGCGATGATTTTGGGAGCAACCAGGAGCTAGGGATCTGGGCATATCTGGGCATCTGGGTATCTGGGTATCTGGGTACTGAGACAGTGTGGGCACGAGCGAACATGGACGGGCGGGTATGGCGTCAAGGCGCCTGTTGGTGGCTGCTTCAGAAGCGATCATGGTTTAATGTTGGGTGTCTCCAGAACGACAACGGCAGAACAAGCATCGCAATGCAGCGTCAGGATGGAGGTGGATGTCTGGCAGGGATTCGATATACGTAGGAGAGAGAGAAAAAAAGGTCCAATACTAAAGAGGCGGTGTCAAGTTCAAGTCTAGTCTAACTGAAAGGCTGGCAAGTGCAGGGAACGGCGGCCGACGGATTCGCACTTGTCTGCATCGCTGACAGGTACGGACGGCTTATTAACTAAAGGTTAAACGCACCTACTAACTTGGTAAGCAGCCCGTCTGTCTGTATTACAGCAGGAAAGACAGAGTGACGATGCTGCCGTGGTATTTGCGATTTCATTAACTGAGTTATTCATACCTTCTTTTTATTATAAATATTCAGCTGTCATATTGCTATCGAGTCATTGTTGGTCGAGTATATTAAGAGTTGCGTTATAGCAGCGTTGTGTCCAATCTTACAAGTGCTTATCCAGTGAGTTACCGGTAATTGGCATCCTGTTCAGCAACCTCATAGGGCCAGCGCGCCGTTGTACCGCGACCAGTGGACAAGGTCTTTATGGTCTAAGCTTTTTAACCGAGTAATCCAAGGTTTAGAGAACTTCCTAGCCAAATAGCCAAGTGTCGTAACTGATCTCATTCATTCATTCACTTCCATGAATCATATCGAAACTTTACAGTCTTTAGTAGACCCCCTGGTAGCGTCAATTTGAATCCTTGTTTGTCTGTGCAAGGGTGACGTTAGCCCAGCCCTGTCGGGCGCTAGGGCGACCAAGCAAAAGTTCAGTCACGGACACCACTACAACTCAGCCACTTGAAGGCTCATTGGACGGTTGTTGATGATGACCTGACGTGACCTATTTTTACATGGCTGCGCCTGTAGACCCCCTGGACGAACCTTTTCGCTTGCTGTTATGTGCTAGGAGAATGTTTGGAGCGTCATGGCAATGCTTGTTTGATGATCGACAGATTAATTAATCAGAGACGAGGCATTCTTTAATTTATGTTGTCAGCCAGCTTACCCCAATAACGCCTTATGGTTTCATCACCCTAATCCATACTCTACCAAATAATGGATCATCAGTGATCAGTGCTTTTAGATCCCGAAAGAATTAAAGGATGCGGGGCGGGCCAGGCCATGTTCCACGCCGCGTCTCCCCCCGCCTTTCGGCTTGATATGGAAACTAGGAAATTCCCTACGCACGACACAACACCATGTCTAGAAAGAAGGTTGTGTTCATTCCCAAATTAGACTTCTACATTGCCATGTGTTGTCCTTCGCATTCGGTTTAGTGATGGCTCCTTTTTTCAGACTTCGAGGCCAAGAGTACCGTACATAATAACACTTGGCCGAGCCGGGAATATTCCCCCATTCAAGCCCTCCACGAGGCTCGGAAAAGCACTGCAACCACGTGTGCATGGACAAGCAGAAAGCCCCCGGCGCTTGAATCCCGACTATTTTTATAGTTGGAGGCTCTTTCGACCAATGTTGTAACAGGAAGAAGCGGCTTTCCTTAATGCAGATCTTGTTCGAAAGCTCATCTTGATTCATTCGCCAAGCACTCGCTAATATGCCGTTCCAGCACATGAACTCATCCCGTCACTACCTGCGCATGGGTATATTTGCAGCTAACTTTCAGCACTGATGCACGTCTGGTCTGATTCGCATGTGGTCATCTGGAACCGGAGCAGATCTACACATATAGAAACGCTTACAGCTTTAATGCCACCACTCAGCATGCGTTCTTCTTCTTTATACACCGCAATTTGGGAATAGTCAACAAATAATTCCTTAAACCCTTGACCGAATTCTTCTCCAACTACATGGAAGTAAGACAACTTCTCCATTCGGGTACTTCCCCGTTCCGTTGATGTCACAGAACCTACTCTATCGCGGTCGGCTCTTCTTAGTTTGCGACTCACAAACTCGGCATTCAACGATCGTGATTTTTACAGACCCGATAAGCGCCCAAGTTTATCTATAGAAACTGGTGGTGTGGTATTGTATCCCAAGCTACCGGAGTTCCGGCTACTTGGTATTAGTATTCGAACGCCGTTGGCGCCTGGTGCTGACTGTACGATCGACAACTCCAGCATACACTCTTGCATTTGAAAGGGTCACCACTGCGATAGTTAAGGTGTGCCGTGCCAACTCATTGAAACGTTACTTTCACAATCACTCCCAAATTAATCAGCATATACTAGAATCTACATGAGATAGCCGCGTAGACGCCCAAGCGCACCCGCCCCCAGATTGTGGCATTTCAGCACCTGCGCCATCCGGAAACTCGAATACCCTGAAGATTTGGCTTGGACTGACATGTTCCAATACTCCAGCCTCATCCGGGGGCCATGCAGTCTGACTTAACTAGCCGTACGACGATGGCAATCATGTAAGCAATCTGACAGGGCGCAGAATAAATGTCCGAATCCAAGAACTGTACCTGCAGAGAAATCGTACGTATGAAAACTGGCCTCAAACCACTGAGTAGATGTCACAAAAAGACGGAAATGGAAAGTAATAGCTGAACTGATAAATCAAACTCCTCGAATTACTTCGCCTATCTGCTGTACATATCGGCAGAACTAGACGGGAGGAGGAATGTGCGCCCAGCAGCGTGATGCATCACCCTGGCCGCAAAAGCACTCGATACATAAAATAGAAAAACAAGCCGGAACGCCTTGTATACCGGCCCTGTATTAACGCGCATAGCCGAATACTGATTAAAATAATAATCCAAAAGTCCCGTGCACAAACATCTGCTGTCCTTTTCGTGGCGGCCCTGCCTCCTTTACCATCTGGACATATTTTTATTCCATCTTCTCGCATTGGTAAAACCATACAGTTCCAGTTATAGTTTGGAGGTAGAGCCTGCGGCTGCGGCTGCGGCTGCGGTAGGAGTGTTTGAAGAGTCCTTTGGCGACTTGGCGTGGGTGTCGCTCTCTTCAGACTCGTCGTCGCTGACAGGTCGGCTGCTGTCGGTCATGTTTCCTCGGCCCTTGGTCATCTAAGAGATTGTTAGTCGTGCCAAATCTCTAATGTGTAATTACTACTTACCCATCCTCGAACGCCACCGACGAGACCGAGAGCGTAGCCAGTAATGAACTCCTTGGGTGTACCTGATGTGCCTGGCGAACGTAGACCATCGGCGGTGCCGGAGCTGTTAAATCGGGCAGGGCTCTGAGGACGGCTCACAGGCCAGAAGCCCTTGAGCTCGCGGCCGAGTTCTTGACCAGTAGTGGTCCAGTTGTTTGTGATGTTCTCTCGGAGGTCCTGGACGTGGCGCTTGAGGTCCAGCTCGTTCTTCTTCAACCAGCTCACGTTGAGTTCTTGGCGGGAAGAGCCGCGCTTGAATTGTCGGGCAATGTACTTCTCGTAGTCACGGACGATTCTGCAAGTGGTTAGAACATACAATTAACTGTACATGAGAATATCGACTCACCTTGTGATAAGGCCAGTTGTGCTGACACCTTCTGTGCGCTGGGTGACAAGGAACTTGCCGGCAACCTTGATGGGTTGGTAAATGTCGTCGCCTTCATCGGCACCGTAAGGAAGATCATCGTGAGCAACGTAGTCGAGCTTGTTCTCATCGAGGAACTCGGGAGTGACAATCCATGGGCAGTCTTCGATAACCTCATCGACCCACTTGCAGTGACGAAGAGTCTCGGCACGTTCAGCGGCAGACATAACTGTCAAACCCTTGCGCTTATGTGTTTCGTGATCGCCTGTGACGCCGACAACCAGTGTTGTGTCGGGGAAAGCCTTCTTGGCCTGCTCGAGCTGTCGCATGTGGCTGAGAAGTTATTAGCACATAATCCATCACCAGGAGAGAACGCGGGAGGCAACCTACCCAAGATGAAAGAGATCGAAAACACCATCAGCGTAGACGCGGACAGGTCGACCAACAGGAGGAGGGTTGGTCTTGTAGCCACCGGCAGGGTCCTGGAGCTTGCCAATGGGAGGAGGGGGCATAGCCTCGATCCTGCGCTGTTCTTCCTCGAGCTCTCTCAATGAAGGCTTGCGGCCTTTGCGACCGACTCGCTCAGCAATGTCGACACTGGCCTCCGTGGTGTCGCTGGGCTCACCGGGATCAAGAGATTGGTCGGCGCCCATCTCGTGGGCACGATCGGAGCTAGAGCGCTGCCTCTTAGGAATTGGACCTCCAACGGAGCCGCGGTTGTGAAGTCGTCCCGACTCTGCGGCGGTGGTGTCGCCCTCCTCGCCCGAAGCATCGCGGGATGATGTCTGGATGCCATTGTCGTTAAGGTCAGTGGTAGACTCGACGCGAAGGGAGTTTCTCTTGCGCTTTCCGCCTTGGGATGAATTGGATGGCGATGACATGGCTGATAGATAAAGACTAAGACTGATTGCTTGGTAGGTGTTGATGACGCGGCTCCGGGGTCGGGTTGTGGGAGGGAAAAAGAGAAAGGCCTTGGGAGTACGGAGTACGGAGTACGGAGTAGTGGCCTTTGCGATGGATCGTTGTGCGTGCTGAGAAGGAAGACGGGGAAAGTCCTCAGTTGAGAGTTACCTTATTAACCTGGAGAAACGGTTACGGATACCGAAGCAGTTCCACGTTGACGCGAAAAAAACCGGGTCTTGAGCTGGGCCTCGACTTTTTGCCAAAGCTGATTGGGTTTGGGGAGGTGGTAATCCTTGAAAAAATCTGGGGTCCAAAACTTGGCTCGCCTTACAACTGCGTTTAGACGTGAGACATTAAGGATACCGTCATTGGAGGCGAGATATGATGATGATGATTGATAACGAGACAGAGACAGAAACAAGGAATGGACCAAAATGCACTTGATAAGGAATGGAATACAGGCAAACCATAGATATCTATGTCTACGAATACAGGTTACCTCATCTAGGCCCCCTTATGTTGACTATCATCAGTCACGTCGAAATGATAGACGCAACCTAATTAAAAAAGTGGCTCGTTTTCTCTCGTGTCCCAAAAAGGAGAGCAATCTCAGAAGTTAATAGCGCAACCGCAACCACCATCAAACGGGATGTTAGATTAAATGGGCAATTGCTCTCGTGACATGGCTCGTCTACTGTAATTGCGCTCAACATGAATTTTGAGCATCTCAATAATGGTTTTTGGGCCTACGGAGAAGTTGACAGCGGCTTTAGAGGGGAAGAGGAGTAGGAGGAGGAAAGTGGCGTCATTGTTCCAGTTCCAGCCCCTTTCGCATCGTGTCTTGAAAAGGGGAAGGAGAAGCTTGTAGAAGCTCATATTTGTTGAGCTATCAGTCACATGACCTTTCACGTGGGTAGCTGCGAACCAGATATTGCAAGCATTAATTAAGGTCACCATTCAAATAGTCAAGCTTAAGGTTCTTATTTCAACTACGGCAGGCGATAATGAGGCGACAGTGAGATTCATGTTATCCTCTTATACGACGCTTTACGATTATTGCCAGCGTTGGTGCGATTGAAAGATCCAAAGTGCTCACGTTTCAAGGGGTTCTGAAGCAAGTAATTCCTTTACAGGATGGATACTATCTCGTTCAGTAGCCCACCTGCGGATACTCCATAGCAGGTCGACGCCATTAGACTACTAGATCAAGTGACAAGTCCTATCCAGACCCATAATCTATTGCCTGGACGAAATACATCCCTGGGATCGAAGCCAGGAATGATAGTTCGGTATCAATCCCGAATGTCACCAATGCAAGCAAACAGGAGATGTAGAGCTTATGCTCCTTATTAGCATCACCCGATTCGCCCTTACACCACTGACCTCTGCGGACCCTGGATGGATTATCTAAAACCCAGGGCCTTCAAACAGTCTACGTTGCAATTCATAGCTTCCTAGGAATATTTCTGCAATAACCTTATATTTACAGTCGAGTTCCTTGCTCAATATTGTGGCTCTGATTGGTGGGTCGTCCAAACCCCTAGTCAAAGGCATTGAAACAGCGCTCCTATCAGCAATTATCGACGAAATGATAACCAAACTTGGCTGATCTATTGCAATTAGCCGTTCTCACTCACTTAGAGGCCTACTTAAGCCATGGGTTGACCTGAATGCATAGCAAATGGCTCAAACGAAATTACCTGATCCCCTTTCTCCATTTCTTGTTTCAAGTGAACCAACAGTGCCTTTGGCCTTTAATCATAAGCCACCAGTCCTTATTTATGTTGTCTTCGTTTCAAACCGGACCAGGATGTTACTATCTCAGCTGTCATCCACGAACTGTCTTCAATCCACCAATCCAGCCAACTCGGTTATCAGACCCTTCAAATAGCCTCAAGTCAATGCTCTGCTGTACCTTGCTACAAGCGCCCATGCTGGTAAAATCTCCCCAGTCAGGGTTTCAGTGACGACTGGCCATGGCTTGGCTGATCCCTTTTGGACTTTATGCCACTAGCTCCATTTCTAAGGTCGAAATACCTGCACCTGGAAGCCAGGGAAGAGGATCATTGCATGGTGGAAGTCCCTGTATATAAGGAGTGTGTTACCCCAGACGCGCAGGATACTGACTGGCAAGATACTCTTGCAACTCTCCTTCACATCTTCTCTGGCAGATACGGGCAGGCCCGCATAATTACATTCTTTTATTACTTTCTCTCGTTCAAACAACATATCCAAAATGCGGACTACTGCCCTGCTTACTCTTGCCAACTTCGGCACAGCCTTTGCTGCTGTACAGGTCTACGGCCAATGTGGTGGCAGCGCTTACACTGGAGATACCAAGTGTCCCTCAGGCTCTTCATGTGTTGAAGCGAGCAAGTGGTACAGTCAATGTATCCCCAGCTCCAAGGGCGCTTCCTCTTCTACAAAGGCCGCATCTGTTGAGAAATCCGATTTCGAGTTTCCCAACTTTGGATTTCCTGCAGCTCCTGAACTCCCTGCAGCTAGCGATAGCAACCAAGGCAATGGGGGTGCTGTTTTCCCTCCGACTTTCCCTTCTCCCGAGGATGACTCTAGAGACGAGCCTGTTGATACTCCTGTTGAAGCCCCAGTTACTGGCCCTACCGATGCTCCCAACAGTGAGCCCGTTGCTGATGTTCCTGCCACTACTCCTACAGCCGGCTCAGGCTCAGGCTCAGGCTTAGAGGGCATTCAACGAACCATCCCCGCGTCTAGCGGTGCTACTGCCGTTGCTACGGCTATTCCCGTTTCCGGTGAACTCGACGGTGGTATGACCTACTACGACCGATCCCGTAAGTCCCTCAACCTTGATCTTGACAAATCTAGCTAACACTTTCCAGCATCCGTCTGCAAGGATCAGGAAGAGACTGGAGAGGCTGATGCTATGTTCATCCTCGAAGACGGTGCCACTCTCCGCAACGTCATTATCGGCCCTGGCCAGGCTGAGGGTGTCCACTGCAAGGGCTCTTGCACTCTCGAGAATGTCTGGTTCGAGGACGTCTGCGAGGACGCTATTACTCTGAAGCAAAAGTCCGGAACTTCCGTCATCCGTGGTGGCGGTGCTTTCCACGCCTCCGACAAGGTCGTCCAGTTCAACGGCCGCGGTACTGTTGAGATCTCCGACTTTTACGTTGAGGATTACGGCAAGCTGGTCCGATCTTGCGGTAACTGCAAGGATAACGGCGGACCCCGAAACGTTGTTATCGAGAACATCGCTGCTGTGAATGGCGGTGTCCTCTGCGGTAGTATGTTACCTCCTTGCGAGGATATTTCGAAATTGCAACTAACTGATTTCCTAGTCAACACCAACTATGGCGACACCTGTACTATCTCCAACACCTGCCAGGATGCAGGCAAGAACTGCGATCTCTTTGAGGGCAACTCTGACGGCAGCGAGCCTACTAAGCTGTCCAGCGGCCCTGACGGCACTTCTTGCAAGGTTGACAGCTTTGCTGAGACCTGCTAGGCGGGTCTCGCAGGGTTTAGGGGAGGTTGGATTTGACAGAATTTAATATACCAGTATTACGGGATTTGAAGTTTCTACGTTACAGTCGCCTTCGCATCAATATAAAGAAACAATATATCTGCATCACTTTGCTTTCCATACTTTGTGTGACCACGTATATCGAGTCAACCTTGGACTCTATCTCGGCCAACTTCGCACAGAGTGATTACTGCATTGGTTGTTGCGTCGCCGACAACGAGTCGGATGCTTTGGTGTCTTTTGGCTGTTGCACGCTTCAATATTGATCTGTGCACTACATACTGTGCCCAGATGCCTTACATTGGACTACGATGATACAGGCCTCATTTCTACATCCAGCTGAATTCTTCTATAATTTTGGCAAAGTCTCCATACCAGTTCGTGTGACTAGAGGTTAGTCTATGTTATAGGAGTCCGAAGATTATTTTGGCTTATAGAAAAATACCAAGTGGTATATAATAAAGTCAGAATAAGCTAATAGGGCATTAGTATTAAAATTCTCCAAGTTAACCAGATTCATATCTCAGGTATGTAAACACTCGATTAACCAAAAGAACCGCGGGCCGGTTGCGGCCTTAAAGCCTCGTATACTAATGATTGAGGTATCGGCCTTGAAGCCTTGTCTGCCGATGATCGAGAACTGTATAACAGCTGTCTTATGGAGCTTAGCCATTAGTTGTGGTTGATTGATAGAATTGTGTACTATTGTCCAACCTGTTGTCAACTCTAAACTTATGGATGCTTTGACGGACGAAATGGGTGACAAATTGTTTCATATTGGAACAATTGCTTGACGTCAAACATGGTTTATTGTGCTGAATTCCAACCGCCAACTCTACTCTATTACTCAAGTACTCAGTGTATATTGCTTGATCGCCATCGTTCTTCTATATTCCGATCGTATTATGAGTCATGGCGAGACGTTTGGAGAATCACTTACAGTTAGACAAGGAGCATCCATCAAAAAGTTGCAGTTTGTCCGCAAGCAGGTAGAAGCGGAACATCACGTTTCGTTTGGTGCTTGCAGACGATGGTATCAAAGGCTTTGCTCCGGTGGCATGCAGTATTTTATTGGAATTGTTGATATCATTGTGCTCCATAATGGGCTGCGTACCTGAGGGCAGTTACACGAGCCTCCGGCGTTGCTTCCTTTTGGTAGCACTGCGTTTGATAGTAAAACAATTCAAGCCATTTATGACTCGTTTTAATTGCGAGTACCACTAACAAACGGAATGCGGATTGTCTATCCTGTCTTTATGGAATCAGAGCAGCAAAGTAAGCCAACATCTTGCGTTGCACCAATCGTTGCAATGAAGCAAAACCAACAGGCAAATCATGTCGCAAACAGAATCAGCACCTTCAATGCTCTCGAATCTGTATGAAGCAGGCTGCTCCTAGAGGCATTTCTAGCCTCCTCCTGACAAACAGTTACGTATCATTATTGGAATAGCAGATGGTAGCATCGTGCGACATTGCATTTGGCCGCTTGATGTATGCTTTACAGGCAGTTGTATTTGCTGGTGGAAATGGCACTTGCATGACGCATGACTTTTGATGCATCAATTGAACATGCCTTGACTTGAATTCTATAAATTTGGACGGAATTCCTCACCCAGAGTTCACATCTCTTTCCCTCATTCTCAACCACACCTGCACTGCAACAATAAACCACACATCATGGCTACCTAAAACTCGACACTATTATTATATCTGCTATACTGACCCTCTCTTGGCGTTATTATTCCGTCTTTATATATACTTAATATATCTGATATATCCATATAAGCGGCAGTACTCATAAAGGCCATCTTCGACACCAAGTATCCTCTATATACCTTCATACCTATATCCACATTTTCTATTAAATACCTTATATAATCAGCTTTATCCCTCACATCTCTACATATAAGTCATACTTCGATAAAATACTATTAAAAGATACATAGGGGATATCTAGCCGTATATAGCCTATTAACCAGAACTATATTTCCCGGGCTCGGCCTTTAGTTACGAATATTATATATCGTAATATACTATAAGTGGCATAACTAATACGCAAATGGCTATAGAGCTTTAAGACCACTGATTGACTTGCTCTATCGGTGGATTTTTAGTATCTTTTAAAGCGATATCCCCAAACGAGGAGTTTACACATGCAAGATAGTTTTGAGATGAGCAATCTACAGAGATACCTGAAATCAGAAACCTGCCAATTATAAAAAGACTTTTATTTTTGCATCTTTCTAAAAAACCAAATCATAAACGCTCCCTTTACACTGCAACGCCTTCTTACGTCAGCACCGCGTCTCACCCCATATACAAAGCAGTCTACACACCGAGTCATCTTTTTCTCATATTCTTCTCCCTCGCACGACTCACTTCCGTAATGCGATCCTCTGATGGTTCTCCACTTCTCTATGGGTGACAACTTCGGAATGGACGCCGATTCAGACACTAGTTTCAGGGTAAGAGATGAAGACATGCTTTCTGAACTTAGGCGGAAACATTTACTAACGAAAAACTACTAGAGCTTCTGTCTGTTGGATCTAAGAATGACCTCTCGCCCTCTCATCACACTCCTCCTCTCCTTCTAAGCCCTTGAGACAAAGATGTCATCTTAGGTATGTTGCTCTATGTTACAAGGCAGCAAACAGACAGATATTAACATCATTACAAAAATCCCATATGGATATGAAACCAGCCATGATAACCTCAGACGAAGGCATCTCGGGGATGCGACGCAGTGTCTCCCTAAAGCCCTCTGCAACTCCTCATTTCTCATATCGGCAAACGGTCTTCACAAGCTTGTTCTGCGTCAACTCAATTGAGGCCTGGGACTCTGCCTGAATTGACGATTCCTGACACTCCCTACTTATCACACGTTATCACCACGAGGTTGAAGCGACCTCTCAGTCGACCAGTGTCCCAGATCACCAAGCTGAAGCACCAGTTCGCTCACGATCGTACTGATTTCTCCACATCTTGTTGTCACGATCAAGCTGTCAATTCCGCGGCTGCACGAAGAAACTTGTATTCTATTGAACATCCCTTGTTTGTCTTCGATGACGCCTGACGACGGATCGCCTTCGAGTCACCGCCTTAGAGTGCTTTCCACTGCGGCAGATGTTAAACCATTCTGTTCCACCAAAGCCTAGACCACTGAACTAGAGCCCCCTCGTAATACGATTTAGCGAATGGTGCCCCTGGGAGCACATGCAAGAGGAGTTGAACAACGACGTCAAAGGACAGCAACAGGAACCCAAATGTTCGCAACAAATTCTAACACCTTCACGACCTGTCTTCCCGTCTTGAAGCATACCAACCTCGATTCTTAATCGTGGAGACGAAGTATGAGAAAATTATAAGCCAGTAGAGCAAGTACCACACTTGCTCTATAATTCGGTTCACTCATTTTTCTTGTAAAAATGTTTAAAAAGGGGCAGCCTGGTACTGCCCGGCCATTCGTTCTCAAGCGGACCACACTTTGTGCTGGCATCGAAGTGTGGCATTTGTCCATCATCTCTACTTCCAACCCATGGATTCTGAACTTGATACTGGGCCCGCCAGCTGTTACCATTTGCTAACACTCTCTGATCACCTTGAACACCGTCACTACAAACGCTGCCAGTTCTCAACACTGCCTTATCACCTCGAACGCTGCTATTGCAAACGCGCCTGTTGTATCCACATAGCAGCGAACTGCGTTTGATTTCTTGTGCACTGCGAATATAAAAGGCACCTCTCCTCTCCTCTCCTCCCGCCTTCTCGCTTTTCCTTCTCTTCACCTTTATCATATCCTTGCGGATCATCAACACTGATCGCCATCATGGCCGAACCATTTATCTATGTCATTGACGACGATGACGAGCTCATCAACCCTTCCGTCACTCCTCCCATCAACCCTCCCACCAACCCTCCCATCAACACTCCCATTAACACCCCCAACAACGCGCCTAACAGCATCGCCCCTCCGCTCACACTGGAGTATGTTATGGGTGACCAAAACGTTGTCGATGCTCGACCCGCCCATGGCAGAGCCGACAGTCACGAGCAGCTGACCAGCGAAGAGAAACTTCGTCTCCTCACCCTTTTCACGTACCTGGAGACCACCAGGGACCCCCCTTTCGTACTCACTACTGCGCACTGGCACTCGTTCCTTAACGATATCTTTGGCCGCTGGACCACCGCGAGCAACCCCCCAACAACCCTGTCATGCCTCCCAGAAAGTTCATGGAGACTCATATCCGGGTCGGCCAGTTCAAGCATGACCATCCCCTTTCCAATAACTAGCTCAAGGCAGGCGTCAGACTGCAGAAAGGGGAGCGTAAAAAGGACCAGCCGGTCTTCTTTGGACTGGCACTCGACTCTAAGACTGACTCTATACTGTAGACCTAGAGAGATGCCAAATGCGAAGGCATCAGCCCCGACCATGTCAGCCTTGACCAAGTTATGAACAGCCATACCATCCGCCGAGAAGCCATGATCAATTATGACAACTTTGAGCTACCTCGTATCCGGAAATATAACAAAGCACTTGTCACCGCCTGTGCCCGCCGAGCTATAAAGAAGTGGGTAGAAGCAGGCACCGGTCGTTACGTTCATCTTGATCACAGCGATACTCCCGCGGATCTCAAGCGTCCCGTGTCCGCCATCGTCATAGCTCGAGATGAAGGTCGACGTTTAATTGCAGCAGCTGCAGAGGCCGAGGAGAATGTCGCAGATATCGAGGACGAAGTCATTTGATTGGCTCTTACTCGACGACCACAAAAAGGAGCGTGTCTGCTCAACGATGTGGATGATATCATGGAAACGGGTCAGATGTAGACAGGAGAGGTGCCACATGATGGAGCCCATAAGTGTTTGTCCCTTGCATAGAAAGTTAGCCTAGATCAATCGACTATACAACACACAAACCGTTACTGAAGTGACGTTTCCCAAACCATGCTACTTCCAATATGCCTCCTATCATGGATGATCATCTATTTCCTGTGCTATATGTCTTCTCCTCCTTTGCTATCTCAAGCTTTCTCGTGATGTTTTTGCTGGGCATGCGTGTTGGCTACCTACTTAGGTAGTTTATGCCTATTGCAACCAGCCGGCCTTTTCTTGAATTTGAATAACCCCTTCCTACCTTAAATGTTCCTGTTCATGTTCATCACTTCACGTTCACGACTGCATACGGTCCGGGTACTTGAATAGTCATTCCTAGATACACCTTGTCACCGCAACGACTGCCACTTAGCTGGGGAGAAAAAGTTTAAAATATCCAAATAGTCCAGTAAGGCATTAAGCCGTTAATTCATCCCACGAAACTTGGTTCGGAGTGAACAACTTTAATCATTCCGTGCATGTCGCCGCCAGATCACCCTCACAGGAAGCGCAGGCTGTGATCCAGACTCAACTTGAGCTTCATTCCTACATACTAGCATACCTTCCCTTTTTTCTTTTTCTTCCTTAGTCTTTGAGAAACATTTCTGTTCGCATATGACTAGTTGTATGCCGGGGCCCTGGGCCTTTGGCAACTTCATTTCATTATTAGTGGCACCTTCATTTTCTACCCATTTGGGTCGAGCCCAGCTTCCATGGCTCCTGCGACTCTCAGAATCGGTACTTGAGTAACATCTTATAGTTGGGGTGCAAAAGTTCTAATAATTTCCTCTAGTCTAGATTTATATAAGATTATATAAGTTATAATAAACTCTTTTTTATTTATATATAATTATATAATCTAAGGATAAGATTATATAAATTATACTAAACTTTTATTTATTTATATAAGTTTATATAATCCTATCCTTAGATTATATAAATTATACTAAATTCTTATTTATTTATATAAGTTTATATACTCCTATCCTTATATTTAAAATCTTCTAATTATAAAACCTTTTATATATCTAGTTGATTATATATCTCTAGTTGGCTCGTTAGGTTGTCGGAACTTTTGCACGGAACTGTATGAGCATCGGACGAAAATAGTCCTAAGCCAGCCAGAGCTTGCTCTGGTAATTCGGTCACTTGTTTTTCTTGTAAAAATGCTTAAACAGGCAGCTTGATTGGTAGTATGTCTGGCTGATGTGCGTGAGCGAACCGTACTTTGTGCTGGCATCGAAGTATGGCCTTTTCTCTCTCTGAAGATCTCGGTATTGTCCCACGTACCTTTCTATTTCGTCAAACGGGTGGTCCGTACCTACCTAAATACGTCAAAATGCTTCCAAATCGGTAGCTCATGTTCTTGAACATGCGAAGAGCTCCTTCTCAATCTTCTCAATCTACTTCGTGTAAGCACATTCCCAAACAACAACTTTACGTAGTTGCGACTTCCTATCATCACTAGGTAGACCTAAACCATACTGACCCACCAGCAGACTCCTTCCTATACCAACTCTTTCATCTCTCCCAACTCTCCCAACTCCCCCAACTCCCCCAACTTCTTTGGAGCATATTGTCCCAACTGCTCTCATATCTGTTTATCCTATTCATTCCGCCTGAACATTGCTTCTGTTCCGTATTGACCTTGCAAAGACCAGCCTATAACTGCTGGTAAGTGGGTCCTATACATTGTTCTGTATCATGCCGCTAATCAAGCAACAGCATCTACCTACCATGGAACCCTTGGAGGATTGGTTTCAATGGTTTCTAGCCGTATTGGGACCTTGGAAGCCGTCCGCGACCTTCTGAGTAGATTCACGACTGAGCTTGTCACCTTGATCGACCAGAACGGCTACTTTCAGCATCAAAATCGAGTCTGGCGACTCCACACGACCCAAGATGGAGCAAGCACTCAGTACAGGTCATGCCACTGAGCCCAAAGACCTCACAGATGAGTCTGAAGTCAAGGCGCAAGTCAAGTCTGAGGTCAAGACTGAGATACAGCCGAGGTCTGATACAGCAGGGCCAAAGGCCAGTGCCAAACGTAAGCTACCCACCAGATCTTCACGCAATTCAGAGCTCTGGCCGTCCTCAGGAACTGTAAAGGATTCCAAGGTATCGTCCATGCGTCCATCCAATCCTTCTCCTCTCAACGACGATGGAAATGACCCTACCTTTGATCTTGAAAAGGAAGAAGAGAACGAACCCCAAGATGACAACTATAGCGAGGACGAGACCTCCACAGAACGTGCGAAAAGGTTCAAGCGCGAACAACACCGCAAGCAATGTGCTGCCAGAAAAGCCATTGAAACTCCTGTACATCGTGCGAAGAGGCTCGCACGCGACAAAAATGTTCATCCCTAGTATGGGAAGTTAGCCTAGATCAACCGACCCCATAAACAAACTGAACGGCTTACTGAATTGACGTGAGGTCTCTGATGACTGTTCCAATGAGAATGAGTAAATAATGAGATAATCTGCTGCTGAGATTTACAGAAAATCGTTCAAGCTTAGTGTAAATATCATCATAAGATCTTCATATTTTATAAAGTTGAGTGAAACTTAGTGTAAATATTATCATAAGATCTTTATATCTTATAAACTTAAGTGGAGCTTAGGATAAATTTATTCTAATTGCACCCTAAGTTTATGGGTGCTACAGGATTGATCCAGCTTATTCTATCCGGCTGTCCATGCGACCTTCGCATTTCCCACTGGGTCTTCCTGAGCTTCCTCAGTCTTGTCTTCAAACTGGAAGCCTGGTGCAATCTCCCAACTTGAGTAATCTCCCAACTTGAGTGGCCGTTGTCGAACTTTGTTAGACCAACCGCATCATCGTTGCCCCAGACGTTCTCGGTTGTAACAGTTTCGGGCACGTTCCACACGACAGGCTCAGTGTCAGAAGTCACCGTCCGCATGTTGTCAAATCCAGCCGGGAGCACGGAGTCAAGTACTCCAACACCTGAGTAGTGGTTGAAGTTGGCTCCCGACAACTGGATAGCATTGTCGTTGTGGATCCAAATGGTGACGTGGTTATCGGAAGGGAACAAGATCTGACCAACGGCACTAGAGGCACCAAGGAAATACCCGAGTTGTAGTGACATGCCTCGCTGTTCTCCCCAGATTTGGAGTTGCAGGGGTTTTGGGTTGGGTGCTTTTGATGTGTCTCCGGTCGGCGGGTATGCCAGCCAGGTGGTCCACGGTGAAGTTACGAGCGTCAATGATTCCAACGCCTGACATTCTCTTCATAGACGGGGTGCTCATCTTCGCCAGACTTGTTGTCGTCGGCAGAGTGCCAAACCTCGTCATCTTCGTCATCTTCGTCGTCTTCCTTACGAGACTTTCTGAGAGCATCCCGGAACTCCTTGGTCATTGTCGCTTTTTGGGTCTGAGGCTTGACGAAACGGCCCTTCTGATTCGTCCTCCCAACTGCAACGAGTCCATGTTTGGCGCCTCATTCTCTAACGAGGGCAATGCGCACTTGGCTGTAAAGTTGAATGACAAGGTGCACAGAGATGCCCAGATCCTCGACGCCCGATACCTTTCCCGACGTGGGTCCGTTCTAATCATCACTCCATACCTTGTGCAGAAAAATTATTTATGATCTTCTAACCGCAGCCTCATGTTCCTGGCAATATTCAATGGCGTGGCTTAGTGGCCAGATCAAAAGCGCCTTGTTTCCGAGACCAACCATGATTGTACCGATACGTGCACGAGAGAGCGCAACACACATTCGCTTTGGGTTGTCAATGAAGCCTTTCTTGTTGGTGCGTACCCAGTCGACAACAACGATGTCTGCCTCGTGACTGGGCGAGCCATCGACAATTCGAACCTCGACCAATGACTTGGGGACTTCCGCTTCAGTCAAATTGAAACACCGTTGTTTCTGGGACTTGTGCGCGATGCGATGGGGCACAACACACCACCCACAACTGCCCTCGCAATACCGAAGAAGCAATCTCCGTTTCTGATTCCGAAGCCATCACTGCTGACCAAGGTATTGAGAGAGATGCCCTGAAACCCACCTGTCTCGAAAAATCTGCCGACTCCAAGCGGGTCAAAGTCAACAAGGTGGCAAGAGAGGTCATGGCGTATGTCTTGTAGCCGGCGAATGTCTTGATTACCCAGTCAGGGAAGTTGTCGGACGCCTGGTTGTGGTCGCGGTGGACTACGGTCATGTTCTCGCCGTAGAACATGCTCTGTACCCACTCAACAGCTTTGACACGAGCGAATAATATATATATAGGGGCTGGTAACGATATGGTTGGAATGCTGGTTGGGAGGTTGCTAATGGTGAAGTTAGATGGGATACGCCCTTGAATGTATACATGACGTGGGATTTGGATCGTTTGCTTACTTTTCTGTTCTCACTTGGAATTTGTCTTTGCTCCTCCTTCCGCCATGATAACGCTATACCATGCTTCAGCCTCTTTTTCCATCGAGTCTCGGATGTTGGATGATTTCGACTCAGCAAGGTTGAAGCGCCAAACCTTGCTTTTGGCAATCTTGGAGACCTGGCCGGCACTCAAAGCGACTTGAGGTATATCTCTCTCGCGGTGAGGGACTCCAAGGAAGAAAACACAGCTGTGACCGACATCTGGAATTGAAGTTGCGATATCCTTGTCCAGGTGAATCTCATGATTCCATCAACAGGAATACCGTAGACATCCAAGTCATTCTCTTTCGCTTCCTAGGTGGAAAAGGGGTCTTGGATGACGACAACCGGGATCGGTGTGTCAAGCAGTGACGCGGCACGGTCATCACGCATCTCTTGTTCTTCAGCAGCACCAGCCATCAGTTCGAGGGTTCGGTGTTGAGCGCTAAAGAAGTATGTCACTTCTTCAACGGGGCGGGTGGGTTTATCCTTGGGCAGAATGCTACCGAGATTGTTGAAGGTCAAGTCAGTGTAGTTGGTACGAACGTTGACAAGGTAATCCGCGTACGGATTTCCGACAGCAGTGACGCTATCAAGGATCTCAATCCAGTTATCCTTGAAGGTGTCTTCAGGGTATAACCAAACAGCAAGGGAGGTGGTACCGCGTTTGGGAAGGCGACTGCGAACGGCCGAGACGATGCGTCGCATGGTGGCAGGATGCATATCCCAGTCGTGATCAAACTCAGCGTTATGCATGATGAAAACATTCCTCCAGTCAATGTTGAAGCGCATGTGGCGGACGGTGGGTGAGACTTTGTGAATGTCCTTGGCAGGGTCGGTGAGGTCTGCATCGCCCAACAACTCGGCCAGTACGTCGGAAGCGTTTGCCTGGGGAGCAAGCTCGGACAAGTCATCAGCGACGAACTCGTCGAGGGTTGCCATGGCCTGGGCGTTCTCTGTAGAGATTTCATTGACAGAGACGCCGTCGAGCAGCTCGGCGAAAGGGACAATTAGTTCGGTGAACTTCTCATGTCGGGCGCCGTGACGAACCAGGTACTGAAAATGCATCTTGGCTTCGCAGAACTGACCAGCAGTGATCTGCAGACGCACATGAAGACCAGCACAGGGGCCAATGCCGATACGAGCGACAGTGCCAGGATGGAAGCCTGGGAGAAGCTGACCGTTGATATCCATCAGAACATGGAACCAGTTTGTAGTCTTGTGCTTCATTTGAAAGAGGGGCTGGCTCGCCTCGTTCATGGCAAGCTCACCAACATTCTGTTCGAGGAGACCAGGACCAGAGATAGGAACAGGCTCAGCTCCAGGAGTGAGCTCAGCAGGAGGCTTCGGAACAGGAGCAAGCTCCTCTTGAGTAATGCGAGTTTTGAGAGACATCGCGATGTAGAACAATGTGTTTTCAAGGAGGAAGAATAGCAAATGAGAGAAAATGAGACTTTTGTGCAGCAAATAGCGGATATCGTTACGAAGAGTGAAGATATGTAGCGAGTTGCAGAATGGCTCGGTAAGAAGTGAAAGAGTGTGCGAGGTGCGAGGGGAAGAGAGGAAGAGAGGAAGAGAGGAAGAGAGAAGTTGGAAGAGCAGATGGGCATCCGGAATGCCACGCCGATTTCGGTCGAAGCGGATACTCTTGTAGTATATAGCTTGTGGTTCAAATCTCGAGGCTTGAGCAATTCCAAGTGCCATCTGATCGCTACCCGTTGAGCCTTGCTGAAAGGCCCAAATGTTCCGTGTGCAAACTCCCGAGTGTTCGATGTCCTCATTTCTTTTGCTCCAAAGTCTTCTCCAACGTGGCATCTTGCTCATCTCGCGCCAATTTCAACTCCATGATCTCAGTCGACAAGTGATCAAGAATTACTGGAGGGCGGCCTCTGGCACCGTCAGATCCACGCTTGGCGAATTCTCGAGTCTGCAAGCGCGATCACGTACTGCCGATTGTAGTTCTCGATGTCATTCTCCCAGTATGCATCATGTAATTTGATAGACTCGAACTCGGCAGAATTGCAAGTATATCAGCTCTTGTAGGCAACCATATCGTCATTGCCCCAACCAGCTGTGGAATCTCGCCAGGTAAACTTCAAACGGGACTTCTTCTGAATGGCGACAGTGAAGTATGCTGTCGCACCCAGTCGTCGCGCCTTTTCTCTAACGGTACTCGGTTCGCCGTCTCCTCGCTTTCTCTTCAGTGTCGCGTTCTTGGACGGAGGTAGGCCTTGTGTCCAAATCCCCACTGGAGCTCCGTAATCCTCGATCTTTGGAGGCCTCGGCTTCCTTGGAAGTGAGATAAGTGCAGTGTGCCGAGTATCCTAGTATCGGAAGACATCTCGCATCAATTCCCTTTTCTTTCTCTAGTATGATGACGGTATCGTTGGGGAAAATAGCCAGGTAAAGATCATCGTAGGAGTCGTCCTCAGTGGCTGTCAGATGATGAGTGCCAAGGACGTTTCCATTTGAAAGACGGGACACCGCAAAAGATTTCCAAGTGTGAGAATTGCCAGACGGGATGTTATCGCTCGACAGACAATATTCGCTTCTTGGAGTGCCATTGAATAGAGAGGCTTCACTAGATGGAGAGGCGTCCCTGGATAGAGGGATATCGCTGGGCAGTGGAGAGTCGCATGAGTGAGGAGTATCGCTTGACGGAAGAGTGTCGTATGAGTGAGGAGAGTCGCTTGACGGAGGAGTGTCGCTGACTGAGCTGGAGGGAAGAGAATGGCTTTGCATGCTCAGCATGATCGCAAGCGCCGCTTGATATTGAAAGCAAGCGAGAAGACTGGATCAATGAGGGAAGTAGTGAGAGGAGAAGCGACACAGGAAGAAGCGGTGCTGTGGTGGTTGAATGTGGTAGGGGAAGGATGGCATCAGGGCTTTATAGAAAGATTCTTGTACTCCCTACCGATTTTCTCATCAGCTGGCGGACACTGGCGACCAGCTTCTGCCAAGTTCTAAGCTGGCAAACACCAACATGTTTCTCAGTTTTCCATCTGCATCTGCATTTGCATCTGCAAACAGTGCCAGCCTGAAGGCATCAACAGTAACCGGGTGTTGTTGATGCGGCAACACTTGATGCAAGCGCCACGAATTAGGCATCCATACAGTTACAAACAATATCTCAACTCTTCAGACATCAAGGCCATAGGATTCCATTATCTTTCACCAGAGCTCCCTATTTGTTACCGTGGATTCTAAGCAACGCATGCTGTGCTTCCCAGACAACCACGCAAACACACAAACAAACCTCCATCTCTTTTCACAATAAACTCTTCAGGACCCTCTTCTAAATCATGACCTAGTCTTACCTAAGACTTTGTTTACTTTAGGATAAATTATGCCGTAGGTTATCTGATTCTATCAATCCTTGTCTAAAGTCCTTGAACACTCACTGACTGATTGTAAAGCTCAGGATCATCAGCTGCAACGATGCCAAGGCCGAACATCTCGAAGGATTGGTAGACGAGAAATCCGAAAACTCGTTTGTTCAAACTACCGGGCAATCGACCTTCGAGTTGCTCCGATTTCCATCTTCGGCATCGGTCGCTCACTTGCCCAAGGAGCCTCCGACCGTTCAGCGTGCCCATACCGCCTCACTTCTGGCATTGGAGCTTCGTAACAAAGATGACAAAAATGATGTTGTCTGGTTTTCGCGTATCCAAGCCTGGGTCACGAAGTACGCCTCGACCAATCTCACCATGGGTCCCACAGGCAAAGGGCCCGAGTACCACGCAACCTGTATTCCCCTGCCGGCTGGAACTCAAGCAAACCTGGCAATCTTTTCTGTTGTCACCGGCAAACAGGCGAACTGGCCCCCGGGCTTGGTCAAACCTCCCGTCTTGTCCAAGATGCCTACGATGAAGCCATCAGGAAAGTTGCACCTGGTTCTCAACAACATGTTCACCCTAGCCCTTTTGACAAGGAGAAAAGGAAGTTCATCCGTGCGTCGCCAAACGTCAAAGGCTATCCCGGAGTCCCTGTCAACATCTTCTACAAGCCACATGCTACGACAGTGCTTCCTGAATCTCGCGCAGTCACTCAGATGAACTCTCGTTCTGAGGCTGACAGCCAAACGCTAACGACAGGCTTCTTCCAACGGAGCAACAGGTTTCAGGCGAGGCCCGTTGTCTTCAACTTTCTTCAAATGTTTCCTGGTCTTGCGCGTGCCTTCGATGCAGGCGAGTTTACAGGTGAGGTTTTGCTTCTTTTCGAGGCCCTCAAAGCGGTTCCATATGGCTGGGCCTTCATCACAGGTGGCACAGGTTCTGGCAAAACTACAACCGCTATGAGTCTTGTCGGAGCTGTCATCTCTGGCTCCATCAAGATGGCCGTTCCTGTGAAGCACGTCAAGACCGATGGCCCCGATGGCTCTGATGTCGGAGACCAGGACAGCAATCCATCTCCAGCTGATGAAACCGCCAACTATGGTGCTGAGACCGCCGCTGTCTTTCAGACAGTCGAGTCTTTATCCGAGACGCCTTTGCCCTACTCGATCATCCCGACAGCAAGCGGTGGCAATCTCGAATGTGGACTGTATGCTCTTGTCAACAGCATCGTCTCCCAACTGCCAAGAGAAGCACCCCCGTCGGTAGATGAACTCCGTACCATCCTCAGCAGTCCCGAAATGCTGCATGACGACCACACCGAACACAGCGACCACAACGAAGACCGCACTGTTCAGGGCAGGTATTACCAACAAGCATGTGTTAAATGTGTCTTGTCTAGAAACTTGAACGAGATAGAACCAAATCTTGTACTGGATGGTTTAGAAATGTGCAAATTATAATCATTATATATCAAGGATTCCGAGATGAACTGTCCATACATGAGTTAAGGAGATGACTACCACAAAGACGACCATTCTAAGCTCAAGACTTTACCAACAGCCCAAGTTTAAATAGTAATTTGTAAAACAACATGCCATATCGTAAATAAAACAGTCTAAGTTTAGAACGTTCATACCGAGATATAAAAGTTTAATAATAAAAAGGGTTAAATTTTAGATAAAGTATAATATACTTAGAAAAGTAAAGCCTAAACTTTAGGATATATAATATATATATATAGATAGAAGAATGATGCCAAGACGAAACTCTTACTGATTTGCGTCTAGCACAAGACCCTGATGCTGACTCTATTATCCCAGGCAAGGCAAAAAACAGCAGTCCTAGTTCCTCAATCTCACGGGCAATACCACCAGACTACAACCGCACCGACTCTCGCTTCGTCGTCGAGATCCCTGATTGGCATCCCCTCTGAGCTCGCCGCCCATATGATAGTCTCCAAGGGTAAGCTACTGAGCTCTTGGTGTGAATATCCCGTCCATCTTATTACTTCCTCCTCGACATGCTTTTATTGCCATTTCTAAAAGGGCAGTGTCCAAACTGCTGGGGTTATCAAGTATACATTGGCCAGGGTACCTATCTTTACACATGAGCAACTATTAAGGTAGGCGTGGGATATATAAGAATGAAATACACAAACGAGTTTGGAACAGGATCATGAAATATCTATCATGGTGTAGAAAGTCATAGTTTAGGTAACGTGAACTGCAGGATAAATTGTTAGGGTTTTACTTTTTATATTCCACCTCCGATTACATAGATACTGGGCTAATAATGCAAGATTGCTCACAGCAGCATTTCAGACGAGTGAAAGATTAATTTGTTGAAGATACAGAAATGGAGTTATGCTATAAGATGTTAAGATTTGTTTCTCAACACAGTTGTGAAAACACGCACGTTGCGCGTTTCACAGTTCATCAATCATCACATTAAGCCCAACGTTGTCTTAGTGTAAGATAGTTCATTAATATTCATTAAAGAAATGCTGCTTTACATATCCATAACCATCATTAATATCTCATTCCTCCTTTACAGACCAGTGTGATGCTCCTTGTTAACACTGCTGTGTCGGCGACCGTGGTCGCTTGAAGGATCATCGTGAGCAATCTCGGAAGGAACATGCTTCTGCAACACAGAAGGAGGAACCTGGGCAGCGTCGGTGGGGTCCCGGCCGGCAAAGTTTGTGCCTCTGTATTGGACAATGGTGAGAAATGAGCTTTTGAGTTGTTGTTTGGGGAAGACTTACGACTGGTCGAAAGTCTTCTCCTTGCCGACAGTCTTGGAGCCGTCAAGGTTGCTATCAACGCGAGGGTCCGCCTTGTTCAAAAGATCTGACTTATGAGGCCCCGCTGTGTTTGCCGCAGGCCCTGGGCCACTACCGTAGCCGGAACCAGCGCCACCGAGACCGGCACCGTGGGCTCCGGTGTCATGAGCTCCGTGGGTAGAGCTGTGAGTTCCGCTCAGGCCGGAGCTAGGTCCGTGGGCTCCAGCACCGTGGCTGGAAAGACCGGAGGTACCGGTTGTGGTTTGGTCGTAAGTGTTAAGGCCACCAGCGTTGTGTCCGGCGTGGGCAGAAGAGCCGCCAATGCCGCCAGCGGTAGAGTGACCAGGAAGCCCTGAGTTGTTAGAACCATGAAGGCCAGAAGAGTGAGTAGAACCAGGGAGGTTCTCAGATCGGTAGCCTGAACCAGTGTTGGTAGAGTGAGATCCCAAGCCAGCTCCAGCTCCGTGGTTGCGAGAGCTATCCAAATCGCTATCCACTCGGGGATCAGCGGCGTTGGCTACTCTTGAGCCGTGAGGGCCCACGGTTCCTTCAGGCAGGTTCTCAGAACGGTGGCCAATGCCGCCGGTAGTGTGTCCAGCACCGGTATGAGCAGAAGAGCCACCAAGGCCGCCAGTTGAGCCAAGGCCGCCGGTAGTGTGGCCAGCTCCAGTACCTTCATGAAGTCTAGAGTTGTTGTTGGAGCCAGGAAGGCCGGAGGAGTGGGTAGAGCCAGGGAGGCCAGTGTTACCACCGTGAGTGTTTCGAGAGCTATCCAAATCGCTATCCACTCGGGGATCAGCGGCGTTGGCTACTCTTGAGCCGTGAGGGCCCACGGTTCCTTCAGGCAGGTTCTCAGAACGGTGGCCAGCGCCAGTAGAGTGGCCTAGACCTCCAGCAGTGTGTCCAGCGCCAGTAGAGTGGCCTAGACCTCCAGCAGTAGGTCCGGTATGAGCAGAAGAGCCTCCAAGGCCGCCAGTTGTGGTAGTGGCTGGGTTTGCGCGATGATCACGATCAGAATCGAAGCGAGGATCAGCAGCATTGGCAGCACGAGAGTTGTGAGTTCCGTGAGTGCCTTCAGGCTGCTCGTGTGTCTTGTCCTTGTCGGAGTGAAGAGCGTCCTTGACCTTGTTGATGAGACCAGACATGATGGATGTTGTTGTTTGTGTTGTTGGTTAGGTGTTTTGGGTATAAAATGAGGTTGTTGTGGTTGAGTTGAGGTTGAGATGCTTTTGGGTATCTTTGAATGTTGTTGTTGTTTATAATGAAGAAAAGATAGTTTCGAGGGGGAATGTCTTGAATCTTATATAGTTGAGAACGGCCATCCTGGTAACCCCCATCTCGATCTTGATGGATTCTTCAGCAAACATTGGCAAACCTGGCAGAACAGAGCTACCAGAGTCCTTTCTCCGATTCTCACATCTTGGTGCTGTTTACCCCTCCACCGACCTCATTCTGCGTCATAGCTTTTACCCCGACGTTTGGAGAAGCTTAGCATGGCGTGCGATTGGTGTTGGATGCTGGCATAACAGCTTGGGGGCAGTATAGCGTCATGCCACGCGATGAATGACGTTGACGACTTGTAGGGCAGAAGCGTGAAACGAGCAGACCAACAAGCTTCAAGCAAAGGATTTCTTGCTCTTCGGTCTCTTCCCAAGGCGCCAAGCCGCTGTTGTGGAGCAGGAGATGAGATACGAAAGGGATGACGAGGAGGCTCCGTGGCTTCCAAAGTGAGATCTACAGGAAAGATGATGCAAGCTAGTCGGTTGTGGCGAGTGGCTGTGGTGGCCGTGGTGGCGCGGTGGCGTCAGCTACCCCGGAAGGTGACAAAAAATGGCAAGACTTAGCAACGGCTTTTAGCGCCGATTGACGAGTTACTTCCATGCTTTTTTGTCCAACCAGGCTTCCCCCAGCGACTTGGCAGGTGCAAAGGCCAAAGCTACCCCGCGCTCAAGGGCACAAAGTTGGCAACAGCTCCACAAGCCGTCCAAGGCAGCGAATCATGCCAAGAGAGCGGCCGTTTTTTCCGGCCTAATAAAACAAAGACAGTAGCTTATGACAGCATTCCTGCCAATTCAAAACAGCCCCGGACCTGGCAAGCTTGCGCAAACTTGCAGCCGCCGGGAACAAGAGGCAGGAGCTCTGCTGTGGCGGTTCTAGAACTCTGTACCTACTCCATATTGTACTCCGTAACACGGATAAAAGCAGGATCATGGGGTCCCACAATGACGGAAATACCCAGTCAAACCTTTCAAGTGTTGCGCAAGCTTCATCCAAGGTTAGCCTTTTTGTTTGATACTTGCTTTCTAACCTCGTACTGTGCCCCTGCGCCTGCGTCTGCGACTCTGTATCTAATATTCACTCTAACCTACGGAGTACGCCTGCGCCTCAGGGCGCAACCGGATGATCATGGTCGTAGATCTCGATGATCGTGGGAACAAGCCGGGCGTTTGGCACGGCTAAGCACATCTCCTGCATCGATAGTCAGGTCAAACGGAGATCAAACCGGGACATAATGGTTGGGAGAGGCCTTGTGACCATTTTTGACCGCTCACTTCCGTTACGAGATTGGGCTGAATGGGATATCATGCCTAGACTGTCTGACTACAGACATGCTAACATGGCATTCGAGGTATTCTGATGTGGTGCACACTACACAGTACATGTAACCCACGTTTTGGATGGATTACTGTATTCAATTTAGATTCAGGATCAATTTCAGTTGCAGATCATGGCACTCGACCCGTTGTTTCAAGTCTGAAATTATCGGTTTTTTCGTAACCATGACGTCGAATCTCAGCAAAATGGTATTCATGACAACTTTCCCATCAATCCTGATGATATATATCCACGTTGATCGATAGACGAGATAAATATAGAACAGCAAATACATTAACTAATTAGGAAAGGATTTGTCGTGATCATTAAGCGTAACTAAAGTATGTATCAAAAGGTATCCAAACGGAGCCAAACCCGCGTAGTTCAAACGCCAAGTTCCAACTCAAAAAAGACATCAAAAAACAAGGAAATCTTCCATCCATCTCACGACTCGCGATTCACGTACATAGCATTAGTGCACGGCAGTTCGGGATGTTCCATGCAACCCAATCAGGTGGCCAAGACCAACGAATGCCCAACACATATTAGCCTTAGCCCTGTCTAAATGGTCAAAAGTTCTTCAGCAGAGACGGGAAGCCTCAGAGGCAAAAACGTCAAAGCCACAGAGCTCCATGCTTAGACACGGCTTCTGAACCAAGGGCCTCGGCGGCGGTTGTGATGAGCCGCCTCCGCGCGAGCTGCAGTACGCTCACGCTTGCGGACCCAGAAGAAGCCTACGAGGGCAGAAACAAGCCAGAGAATAGCCGATAGGAATGTGAAGGCGATGACAGCCTTGGTCTTCCCACACTGATCTCCGTGGACGGGGTGGACGTTGTCCCAATCAAAGACACGTCCGCAAGAGGTTCCGATGAGCTGTGAATGCCGTTAGTGCATGTCCAACTACCGAGACTTCTGTGACTTACATCGACGAGAAGGCCAAAGGCAATCCACCAGTTGATAGACATGAAAATGTCGAGAGGCCAATGAACAAACGTGCTCGAGAATGGGATCAGGAGCAGTAGAGAGAATAACATGGCCAATGCGGCAACGACCTCGGTGTAGATAAATCGACCGAGTTGCCAAGAGCTTGCGCCGCGGGCATTGTGAAGGTATTCACCATTAACACCTGCAACAATGGCTGCAAAGACCAGCTCTGCAGCGCGCAGGATCAAACTAACGACGCGATCGAGAGCCATGGCTAGGTATCGAGGCAGTTTTTTTTAAGTACTGTTGTTGTAGAGCGTGTAGTTCTTTGCTGAGGTTTCTGAAGATACTGTCTTGCTACAAACAACAGCTTCGGGACAGCACTGGTTATTTATCTACAACTCCCATTGCAGCTCACGGGTGCTTCACCACATGATGACGACCTCCCTCAACAGAAAAGGCTCTGATGAAGCCTGTTTGAGACCATTGTCTTGGCCCTCAACCTCTTTGACACGTCTACCGTGGCTCATAGCAGGTCACCAGCACCATTAATTGCCAAATGAGGTCATGCGGACCAGGCCTCATCGAGAGGTGTGCCAGCGTGGTGAGTAAGAAACATCTGCTATTCGACAGTCCTCACCTTGTATCGCAGCCCAGACAAGGACCCCTTTGTTATGCTGAAACACAAATGATGTCGCAGGCCAAGAGCCATGAGCTAAACGACTGGACAATTCATGACTGTGAATCTCTATTTTGCAGTGCAGCTTTTGTCTTGGCCCTCTTGGGAGAGTCATAGTGCAAGTGCCGCGCTGCCGAGTTGGCGCCAATCATGCCACGCACCTCGCCAAGTAAGCTACCCTTGAGCCTCTTACATCGTCCAAGGCTCTTATTCACGACAGATTGTATGGAGAAATCAAGAAACCAGAATTTGAGCATTCTAACAAACTTTTGGGTTGCTTTCCTAGTTTCACTGCAACTCCTAGGCTGACGAAAACGACTTCGACTATCACAAAGTTTGCTCTCCATCGGTCAGAGCTGCAAGCGCTTTGACTTATCATGATCAGGCCAACTGCGTATGATGTAACGTCGTTCAAACCAAGAGTTGCAAGCCTGTTTGGTTTTTATCTTGATTGATTTGCTGTTCATGACGAGGTGACAATGGTTATAGGAGTTGTCGTCTTATTGGATGTTGCCGATAGAGTGTGAAAGCATGATGAATGCAACGCTGAATGTGCAAGCAATGCCTGGCCAGGGCTTGATGCTTATCACCAAATACTTTTGCTCTGATCCTTACTTATGGGCAAAATAGCTTGCCTGGTAAAGGAAAATAAATTTTAGTTAAAATTATACGATGTTCTTTTGCTGTATTGCAAAACATTGTCCCTGTTTAAGTGCTGTTCATTCCACACAGTCATGAATACTAGGGGTGCACTCAACCTTTTTAGATGGTAATTTACACCATGATTTACCAAGTAACACAAAACATATCGGCAAACTTCGCAACAGACTTTGAATGCTTGTTCGATTATGTATGCTTGGTTACTGGACATTGTATCACTAAATCCCGTCTCATTTATCGCCATATCATACGGCTTAATAATCACATGGGCAAGTCCTACCCTAGACG
This sequence comes from Fusarium torulosum, assembly GCA_900312805.1. NCBI lineage: Eukaryota > Fungi > Ascomycota > Sordariomycetes > Hypocreales > Nectriaceae > Fusarium > Fusarium torulosum. The sequence goes on from ONZP01000103.1 coordinate 61,517, forward strand.
TTCCAAGTCCAACCTCAATATCGCAGTCCTACCAGGTATCACGACCTGACTCTATCAGCAACCATCTCTGTCAAAGACAACACAACTCATTCTTCCCATCATGACATCGCCATAATGTCCTCTACCATCCCACAAACTCTCTGGAACGCTCGCATTCCACTGCACATCACACACCCCGCCTCACCGACAACGCCATTCATCACCAGCATTCCGCGCTTCAGCTATCTAGCTCTTCTTATACCGAGACTATCAACTTTTTTCAACTCGCCCTGCTCGAGCTTCCACTTTGAAGATGTACAGCTGAGGAATCTGGCTGTAGGGTTGCTGGTTGATCTGTACCAGCCTAGTCTGCCCTGGAGGCTGACTGTGAACGATGGAGTGGGTTGGGATATCGCGGATACGTTCCTTAATTGCGTGAAAGAGGTAAGTTATTAATGCTATTGCAGTTTTCAAGAGGGTCTCGATGAAAATTGGTATCGGCAATGTCCAGTTGATATATATCATGAGTCACATAACATACTGACCAGTCTAGGCTGACTTCATCCGCAATGGCAACGCAAACCAAATCATGAAAATGTCAAAAGAACACACCACTCAGCTATGGAACGCAGTCATGGACAACGACCACGCGTCCTTCAACCGTATCAACAGTCGCCTTCTCAACGCCCCGACAGCACTTAAACACATCCCTATTCGCATCTACATCCCCACCACGGCACCAGATTCATCTTCAACGCTTCCAGAACACGCCACATTCAAAGTCATCCAATCTCTCGTACCTGCGGTAAGCTCAGACCGTCGACCCAAACTTCTGGGCCAGGCGCTCAAAGAGATGCTGCCGGGGCTGTTCCCAAGTAGTCGTGATCCTATTCTCGCAAAGGCGGTGATGCACGGAGCTGGAGTACCTTTTAATGCTCCCCTGGAGGAGTTGATGCGTGAAGCTTCGTATCCTGACGGATGGCTGTGTTTGGTCGTTATTGTCCTGTGATGGATAGGTCTTATTTGGCATCGAAGGGCGAATGAAGGCGTTTGGGGTAGTTTCTTATCATTTGATCTCCGTTCATCCTTTGCTCGGCGATATAGATCGCTCCTACTTTGCAGAATCTCCCTTACGGTTCGTTAGATTATGTCTTCGATACCCCTTGTTGATCAACTCTCTCTACATTTGCTAATCCTTATAGAACGCCAAGATATAAACGTTGCACTACGTGAAGGTGATCTTCTTACCCATAAGACTCTTGTATGCATCGTCGACGGCCTTCCTCTTCTTCAGTTTCACTTCCTCCTCTTCTTCGATCTCTTCTTCCCCGTCAACATCCTCAGGGCCAGGTACTTGAGGTGCCCAAGCTCGGATCTGCCCGTCCATATGAGTACTATATACAGCTCCGATAGAGTTTCCGCCGCCCATGACCGGCCCAATTGGACGCCCCGTCCCGCCTGATGCGCGCCAAACTATGCTCGTGATTCTGTTTCTTCCCATCGTACTTCCCCTCGGTCCTATGGGGTTCGTTACGCCCGGACTTCGGAGACGTTTCACGATGTTTCCTTCATGAAGATCGAGAATAAGAATCTCCTGGTCGTTTGGCCAGAAGAGAAGATTATTCCCAGCCGACAAATTAGAGGGGGATACCAGTATGCTTGCCGTCTTTGCATGCTGGTTCTGGATCAGTGAACCAAAACTGGCGAGAGTGTTGGCCCCTGTAGCAGCGTCCCAGACCCGAATGCGTCGGTCAAGACCAGCTGAAATGATATACTTCCCATCATCCGTCCACTGCAGACCGTTTACTGCATCATCATGCGCTTGTGCAGAGGCACGAAAGTGAGGTATCTGACTCGAGTCCATGCCTGCCGCACCCAAATGCTTCATCTTATGAACTATTCCAAGTGAATCTTCTTGATCTAGCAGGGCCACGACTCCGCCAGCACGCCTAATGTCCCATATACGAGCTTTGCCATCCGCATGGCCACTGACGAGAATGTGTTCATGACGCGGACTCCATGCGGTTGACAACACAGGGCCGCCATGAGCTACTAGGGCCTGCACAGCAGACCCAGACTTCAAATCAACTAGTCGCACTGCCGAGTTCTGAGTGGCGCATGCAACAATTAAGTGATCTGCTACTGGACTGGTAGAATGGGAGTATATCGTAGCATTGAGGTCGAAGGTAGCCGATAGGGCGCAACGCTGAGTCGCCCATAGCTTCAACTTCTTGTCGTAGGAACTTGAGAGAAATGCATCCGGGTCAAAAGGATAAAAAGCAACATGTGTGATACCGTGACTATGACCCGTTGATGTCTCTTCCCTCGTAGATCTCGCGATGCTGCTAATAGGACGAAAAGTATGCAGCTTGTGCGGGTTTCCTTCATCTTCGAGGTCCCATATCTTGATGCCTCCCTCGGCACCACCCGACAGAAGGATACGACCGTCGAATTTTTCAAGAGCGAGTGTGTTTACGCCTGCACCGTGAGCTCGTATATTGTGCGCACGTTCGCCTACGCCTGCAGGGTCAGCTTTGGCTGTTCTCTCTCCATTGAAGCGATGCTGTGGTGCTGGCGCAAAGGAACGAACAAGTTCGGATGTGATGGAGCGGGCAAGGTCTTGAGGCCCCAAATCACCCGTTTCACGCGCAAGGATATAGGACTGCATTCATCTGTGCTGTACGAATGGCTTTCCAGACAAAGATTGTGACTGTAGAGTCTAGAGAGCAACTACAGTTGGCAGTTGACGATGCAAGCACTGAAGAGCTGTAGGTGATGATGTCAGCTGAAAGGCGCGTTCTGCAAGGGACCACCCACTATCGCGACCCCCACAATTGACTACTCAAACCTTCCCATCTTCATCAGCCTCAACTCAACATCAATCAGACAAACTTCACGACCTTAAATTGTTCTGCTTTCTTCGTCACTCAAGAGTATCATAAACTTTTCCATCTGGAAACAATATTCGTATCAAGACTACCCAACAAACAATGCTCATTTGTCAACATATCGACTGCGTGAAAAACACAATATTTTCTTCACCCTGAAGCAATAGGCAAACAGCATATCAAATTCTACTGTGTTGAGCTCTCATACATCATGGAAATCTCCAAGAACCACACGCGTATAGTTCCTGTACACGAGAGAGAGCTCTCATCCGAGCGAGACACTTCAGCCCCCAAATTGAACCCCCACAAGGGGTCGAAACGCAGACATGCAACCGTCTACGATGCTGTAGCAGGTAATCCACCCCGCCACGATCTTCCAACATGAAGCTCACATCAAGCAGGCAAAGTCTCATACGACCAAGGTCCTGATCTGGAAATAGAATCAGAGGAAGCTCAGAACACACCTCGCCATCCAAAAGCCATCAGATACTCCACAAAGGATATCCCTCTAGCACCCGATGAAGTGCTCTTCAGACGTAAAGACGCACCCGAGCGTTACCGGGAGCACGATATCTACTACGCCCATGAACGAGATCTCCCCCAGAGTGGTCAGGGCGTATTGCCAGAGAGTGATCTCCTCAAGGCAATCCACGCCTATACCAGTGCCTTTTACAGTGCCAGAAACCGCGAGCGTCAACCTCCGGATAATCCTAACGTCATTGAACGGAGCATGGACGAAACCGCTCTCTTGGCGTTTGGCATCCTACTCGAGGAGGCTGGAAAGGAAGTCCTTGGTCGGCGAGGTGACCTGGTCTTTACTGAGGGTGCGGATGATGCTCCTGGTGATGGGCCCGAACCAGTCCGTGATGAGTCACGCCTTGTTGGGCATCATGATATCTCCTTGCGGGGACGTCCTAAGCGGAGAAAGGTTGCTGATAGTGACGTCGAGTAATTCGGGTGGGATTCTCCAGGGTCATGTTGACAGCATGGTCCAAGGGGCAACAGCAACTTTCATCTTCAAATTGTCATTTCTATCCAACTGCTTCTAACGGAAGTTGATCAGACGTCAACCCCGCCAAGAATCTTGCTTGGTCCGCAGCCACCTGCTACGACTGATAATACGGCATATATCGACTGGCTTCACAGGTTTGAGCTTAAAGCTTGGATCAGCTTGAGGCTTCGATGTATGGAAAAAGGAAGTAGCCCAGAAGCATTGACTGAAATTGGGGCAACCTCAATGGTGGAATAAACGTGGCACATTCATCGCTGGTTGATATGCCCTATATTTCACGTCAAATGTCAGCCCAGCACGAAACACGCGAGCTAGATCTCCGATATAGCCCCCAAGTTCCAGGCATTGTTTCTTCGGACAAACTTGATTCATCAGGGTGCTTACCTATATCCATGGCAGCGTTGCACTAGCTTGGTTACACAAGCAATATCCCAACATCCCATCTTTGGAAGCGATGAGCATAGGCACAGGGTCAGCCGAGTCGAGTCGCATCTTCGCACCAAAATTCCCGACTTGTGCAAAGTAGGCTCTTTTGCAGTGGCAGAGGGTGTCCAAGGGCAACATGACGTTTCATCCTAGCAAAGAAGAAACTTTTGTTTCCCAAAAGGCCCGAACACAGATATTGTATGAATGGATTCGATGTTTTGACTTCTTGATTCGGTCTTCTGAACTTCCAGTGACTGGCAATCCTGCATCTCAAAGCCAATAAACCCGGCAATACGGATACCAGTTATTAAGAAGGATCGCGGCCACAGTATCTAGGTCTGACTGGGCTTGCCAGAGTGAACCCGATTCTTGGGTAAAACGAATGTGTCCCTCAGGCTCCGGGGTTCTTTAGTTGCTGCCTATTTACAAAAGCTGCCTTTTTCATGTCAGATCTTCAAGATCCTGCAATCCATCGTCCCGTCCCCAAAGGTCCAGTGACTCCAATTCAGCCTAAAGCCGGTAGAAACACAGGGTTCGTTTCAGAAATGGAAACCGATCAGTCTCACCAAGATACGGAGTATATTTTCGACACATACGTAATCTTTAAGAAAGTCTCCCTGCCACGAAGTTAAACATACAATATGCCCAAACTCCCAGTTTACTATTGCCAAGCAATCTCTCGTATCCGCTCCTGATCACCGAGAAACCCGAAGCCAATAGAGCAAAAGAGATAGGTTTTAACGATTTTTCTGTGATGTGCCATCCAATGACTGAATACTGTGGATTAGCTTCAGCACAGACGCGTATCCTTGAGCCAGGGGACCACGAAGTGACGAAGCATGCCACCTTGACCCTGGACGTGGAGCAATGCCTCATTTGTGTGAAAGGCGGCGATTTACTTCCATCTCGGCGAAGAACCGTCAATGAAGTCAGTCCCGTTTTCCGGGACAGTCACTTCTGTATCCTAGTCTTCGGTTACGGCCCTTGTTCGAAAAGATAGCCCGACTTCACCTCAGCTACTGAAGACGTTGGACGATGGCATAGGTCCATGGGATCAACCCCAAAGCATGTTACACAGTTACAGGATCGTAAGGCTGTCGAGCTCGTAGAGTTATCTCCGCGATATCTTAGTGAGGCTACACCTCGGCACTTTTGTTTTGACTATTGTGTCACTATTTCGACGTGACGAGATACAGTTCTACGCTATGCGAACAGAACCACAGCCCGCTTGGTGCACAGAAGCTTGGCAACGCCGATTAACTCGGAGGCTTGAGAGCTACTGCAGCTCTTTTGAATCTTCACATACACATTTCGGCCCCTCCAGCTCATGATCGACAAAGAGGTTTGCTTTTATTGTGCACGAGCGACGAGATGCGGCTGACCAGGGTGCGGTGCGTAAATTAACTAGCAAGCCTCAATCCCAACCGTATAATAATAAACACCAGCGCTTACGGATACTATGCGTACGCTACTACGCTATGCCTTTGGCGACCGTAACAAAACATTGAGGAACTACGTCTGGGAGGGCCGGCCATCATTGTCATATCATAGCGGTCTCATCAATTCAATTTCGCTTCATCACAACGATGTCTGCGAAATGGGGAAAACATCCGCGTTGTGGACTGTACCCGAGACCCTTGACCATGCACTGAGTGAAATCATAACACTATGACGCTGCAGTCTGAGAGTTAGCCGTTGCTTAATTTTCCCCGAATGGTGAAATGTGTGGTGCAGATATTATCACCACTGGCTGGCCACTCTTTCTTATCACCACCAAGATGTGACGACTTGGAGTCAGCAAACAAACGTCGGCCGAAACAAGGTCGTATACTGTCTTGCAACCTCATCCTGGTTTGTGTTGTCGCGTGGTGTACCCTGCGTTACACGAATGCCTGGCTGCCGGTGAACGTGGAGAAATGCGCCCTCGCCAAACGCCTACCTATGGCAGGTAGTAGTTCAGCTTGAGACTCACATCTGGACGTTGATTTGTTTCCATTCTCTTGCACGTCGCTCGGACCTATTTGCTGGATATAGGTTTGTGGGAGTAGGACTATCGATGGCCTGATGCCGGCAAACTATATTATCCTGTGGCGCGTCCAATGTCATATCTGTTGCACGTGTTAGACATAACAGCAAGGTCATGTGGTTATTACTGACCTCAGCACTCTACAGGCAATTAGTCTATCTACCGTACATTCTACGGCATCGTTAACCCCCCACCCTCAAGCTTACGACTGGTGCCAACAATGAATGCCCTTCCCCGCATCGGTGTGCAAACAGCCTCTCGTGACTTACAGTGACACGGCGATGATGATATGCTCGTCAGTTAGCCGTGGGGTCGTGCGCTCAGCAACGCGATACCATCGTTATCACATCGCCGACAGGCTGCATAATAACGCAGATGGGGATCAAAATCAGCGCCCGAGGTTTTAATGCTCTGCAGTATAGTGCATTACAGTGAAATCGCCCTTCTTGTTGGTGTGGTTTTCGGGTACCTGGGCTGACAAGACACGCCTTCATTTATACTAATGGCATGGTTCTGTTTATATTCATTCCTGAGACAACGCCTATCTCCCGGGATAGATGATCTGCCAAGCAGGTGAACCAGCGGCACAGGGACTCCGCACATCCATTTGCAACGCGGGTTGCATCTCTATCACGATTCGAAGTCCAAATTGCAACAATGGTCGTACGAGGACAAAGTCCCCTTTGGTTTAGCCTGAAATCAGATTGCTATGATAGGAAGTCGATATGCTTATGTTGCCTTTTGTTGATATTTGATCTATAGGTCACTGGAGAAACACGAGCCGCAACCCCAGAAACTGTTTGACTTAGCAAGGTTCTATACTTACTATGCTACTAGTGAGGGGCACAGAACGGTTTCAGGCCTATGTTGTCAGTTACCAATATAAATTCTGGTTATTATTGCGAGGTTTGAATGCCGAAATTGCGCTTTTGTGGCCTGAACTTCTGAAGTATGCTGAGTATCTGACCAAATCTACTAGAGGTGACTGATATCATACCTCAAGTCCCAAATTGTACATGTGGTATCAGACTTTGTCGGCTGGTGTCCAAGGTAGCAGACCAAACCCGACAAGGAAGCCATGAAGCACTCTTCTACAATAACGCAACGAACCTACAGTGCAGTTGTAGGGCGCGTAAAAAGGATCCTGGCGGTTGGAGCAGGCGTAAACTTTGCCAGCTGCCTCAGAGATCTAGTTGCGACATGTAGGAGCCCAAAGTGCGATATATTGAAATATAACGCACCAATACGTACCACGTATGGTTAAGCAGTTCGTACTTCCAAGTAACCCCCCAATGTAACCCCCAGTCCGATCTTGCTTACTCGCCAGAAAGAAAGAAGAACTGTGAATATCCGTACCGCAACGGCCTATACCCGCCTTGGGCCTGGTAGCCGAGTAAGGAAGCGGAGGGCTATGAGTATGACATGCTGAAGCGACGGATCATTGACACCGACGACATGGACGCGGCACCCGTAATGTCTCAGCCTTCAACTGGTCTAGATTGATTTGATGCAAAAGTTGACTGCCCCCTGCCTTGCGGTGTTTACTACGTACGATATCATATGGATATAGCACACCACAGTTTCAAGCAAGGGCAGAATAGCACCATGAAGGTTTCAGGAGAAGCAAGTACCGCGCAGAAATAAGCGAGGACAGATGAACCAACGTATAACGCTAGAAGAACACCAAAAGATGTTAGTTTGTAGTGGTGGCTTACGGCTCTTGTAGCTTGCCGCTGGAATAAGGACCCGCCCCTTCAGGTCCGAAAAAGCCATCGCATGTGCGGAAACCAATTGTGTACCGCAACCTGTTAGCGCGGCTCCGTTGCCTTGATAAGGTCACGATGCCCTCACCGTCCCTTCAGCTTCGGGCTAAGATCGTAGGGAAGCCAGCGGAAGGTGAAGAAGCCGATCCCGCGTTCGCACCCGCACCGGCCCGTAGACGGCTCTGGTCCTCCGGATCACTGCATCACTGGATCACTGGTTTTCGAGGCTCTGGGTTCCATAGTGAGTTCGACACCGACATTGACGAGCCCAAACCTGACTCGTTGCTGTGGGCTTGCTTTATGCACTTGTTCCCCCCTCATCCCTGTTTGCCCCTCGAGTCGGGCATGGCTCTGAGAGGTCAGCTTGACCCAGTTCCATGTCGTCGGTGCCCCTCGTGGTTTGTCGGTGTGTGGTGGCTTTTCACAAAAACCAGCATAGATACCTACAGGGCATTATAGCCATGAGGTATGTACCCTCACTGAGAATTATGCTTTGTTCAACAGCCAGAAGTAGCCAGCAGAGTGTAGGACCTGGGGTGGTCCCCCTTGCTTTGCAAACACATGACGTCGCATTCAATAACGCCAGGCTTCCAGACGAACCCCAACTAGGTTATTGTTCCATTTTAGCGGCGTCCCAGCGATCTGGAAAGCTCAGGAGACAGTCCCTCGCCCTTCTCGACCAGGGTTCAGCACCCGACCTCGCAAACAAGGGCTGGGATAGAGATTGCTAGCAACCTCAGTGACCAGTATTTATTATGACATGTAACTTGGTGTACACTTCCAAGGGACCTCTGGTTATTTGCACGCCTGTGACGTTGTCCAAGCTCTGGGCAATAATCCTAGGACAGAGGCATAAGCGAGTATAGAAATAATTTCCTTGACCAATAATCAGAGCAGGACACAATATACTTTACTCGAAAATCCCAGGGACAATCTAGCATTGGTTGCTGAACGTCGGACGGATTAGACGGACGATATGCCAAAGACGGGTGGGGAGCCGGTGTGGCATTTCGGCTTTGGTTCTTCTAACATTTAAGAATAATTATACCATGTAGTTCAGTCAAGCAGGGATACATACGATGATCATCACGGCGGGCTCTCCGCTGGTCGATATCGGATTCGTGACATGCATCCCTACTCTTGTGTATATTTCATGTTTCCAAGACTTGGCTGTGGGAAGAGGCAAATGTTGGGCATGAACGCTGGCACAACCAACCTCCAGCCACATCCTAAGAATTGACAGAAGTACCGTGGTTGCCAGTAGGCGACGTTACAGTAGGGACTTGGGGCCAGGGGAGCGATCAACCGTCGATATACCATGTCAGGTACAGGTACGCCTGTTAAAATGTAGAGATACTTGACTGACTTGGTTGGGGAGGATTTTCTTCATGTGTGTGTGCGCGATCCTCTCGGCCGATTTGACGACCAAGCTGAGGCTATTAAGTGGTCTTGGAACGTTCGGCGAGTCAGATCGAGCGCGTCTTTGAGTCCAGCATACATTCCCTAGATTCCTTCGTAGTAGTCCGTAAATCAGGGTCGAATTGTCAGGGATATTCCAAAAGAGGGCCCCCAGAGACGGTCCGGTGATAGAATTTAGAAGCATAGTCTCATGCACCTTGCATGCAAGAAATATCTGCACTCACGTTGGCGACAGACCAATCACCCATTCCAGACTTTCCAATCGGTCAGGCGGCGCGTTGTACAATAGGTAGACTATCGATTTGCATCCGTAACTGAAAGACGTTGGCGGTCCGGTGGAAGGAGATGAGGCCAGGCCATGTTCCAGAAGCCTTTTGAGCAGGGGCAATGTCCTTGCGGCCTTGGCAAGCCAATGTGAATTGGTGGAGGGCCCCTGCTTTCCAGATGCTCAGAAGGAATGATCGAAGCAGTGAAAAGGACAGCCACCTTCTGACGCACGTTCGCTGGGGAAAAGACACTGTAAAGATAGGTAATTTCATGCATGCTCTCTCCCCATGAGTATCATCTTTCTTGCTGTGGATGGCTGGGTCCACCAGCTGAGGAAGAAATTCACCGTATCCGTAGCTAATAAATCATGCGAAGAGAACAAGAAGCGGTGACGACCATTGCTTCATTGTGACCAGCAGTTATTATGCATAGTCGACAGTCAGTCTTGTTAGTTGCGCATTAGCCGATGACCTAGGTCATACCGAGCGTGTTATCTCGCTTTGTCGGTCAGCGCGAGGAATCTGGAAGCTAAGATATGTGCTATGACTTCTATGTATGACTTGGCTCTGCAAAGGAGAGCTGAAGGGAAAGTATGGACAAAGCAAAGCAAGGTAAAGTAAAGTAAAGTAAAGTAAAGTGGTAGGTAGTTAGTTAGTGATGAAAAATTTGTCCAGCGAACGCCTACTCCAAGCGAGATAGGCCAAAGCGTCGGTTCATACGCTTTCTGGGATGTCAACTCAGATTTTCATTTGTGATATCTGCTTCGGGTGCTCTTCGTCGTCCAGCGCTTGAATGTTGCTAAAATCCACTGAATACAGCTAGTACACTCAAGATCGCATTGTCTTGTCTCGACGTCTTAACGATAGGATAGGGTTCGAGAGTCACGGCAAGTCCTGGTGTGATTGAGACGAGCGGAGCATTCACAAACCCCATGTCATTCATTCGATACGTCGAAGATTGGAAGGACTCATGGAAGTCGTAGAACAAAAGACCCTGGCTAGTCCAACTTGTTGCACCTGGACCGTACGGTATTGTGAGGTCCACCGAGATTTCGTCAACTTTACAGCGTCATGCTAGATACCAAGTCTAGGTCGATGTTCGTATCATTTATGCCACTGCGCTATGGCATGGACAGAGTTCCTGGTTATCGGCATATGATGGGATCTACCTGGGTCGTACATACAGGTCCCGGGGAGTAGTACTTCGAACAAGCTGAGATGCGATAATGATCGATTTGTAGATCGTTACCATGTGACAGCTTATGAAGTCGAATGTTGAGTATTGACAGTGAATGCTGGCTTTATTAACGTTAAACACCCGGAATAACTGCCGATCGAAAGTATTGTTTGCCAGAAACATAATCACACCGCAAGATAAGACCAAACAAAAGCACCAAACGTCGAGTTTGCACTGTCGATGATTGCGGAATTGTCAAATGAGCAGAGAGCTTGGGCTTGTGGGCGCCCAGAAAGGTACGGATACAGTGATGCTCTATTTGCAAGGTGATCGACGAGGCTACGTTACTTCTGTAGTTATAACGTGCGGCTGTTGGTCGGTAATTGGGCTAGTAATTCTGCACCCCAGATGTGAACCGTCTTTTTTGCTTCTTGTTCGTTTCATCTCGCAGCCAACACCAACCGACCTAGGGTATCGCGATCCATGCTGTTGGTGATGTCAGTATCATTTTCGATGTTTGTTGGCACGGCACAAGGACTTCGATATGACGATATACGATGCCGCTAGCGCGGAAAGTTCGGGCATTGGGCGGTGTCAAAGGATGAATTGATTGTTTACTAAAAGTAACAGTCCCCAATGACCTGGTGTTTGTAGCGTAGAGCATCGGACCAAAGGGCAAACAGAGTGAGGGTATGTATTTGAAATGACTTCATAAAATCACCAGAAATCTGTGACATGACGTTTGAACATTGGCGCGATGATGAAAAAATAAATGGTTGAGAAAGCACTGCTCATAGCGTGGTATTTGCTTGAGACGAGAGTAATTTCCATGGAATTCAAGTTGATTGATGAAGATTATGATGATGTACCTACCCTATTTGTTTGCCAAGAAAGCTTCCCAATCGAGATGGATTGTGATGTCCAGTGATGGAAGGAACCTATTGATAAGAGCGGAAACCCACCGCATGGAAGGAGCAAATGCCGCATGTTTTGCTCCGTAGGGGTGTGACAAATGGAATCCGCCAATGGCTGTTTTGCGCACCGATGCTGACTTGCGCTTCATGAAAGAGTCACCTGCTCACCTGCAGCTTTTCACGTGGCCCATGCCTTTCACTCAGGCAGTCGCAGGGGACTTGAGAGGCTTGAGCCTTGCTGCTTGGAGCTTCATGGTGATCAATGTCCGTGCTGTACATGTTCCTGTGCCTCATTGAAACATGCAAAGTCCCGAGCTCTGCCGTAATATGAGCGAATTCTTGGTCAATATGTATGCTCTACTATGCTCGGTAAGCATAATCAATAACTAACAACCAAATTGCAGGCAGAGAAGTTTGAGACAGATAGACAGACTTGTTGGGCTTGCACATATCAAGAATACCGTACGGAGACTGGGATAGACTACCAGGTGTGTAATCTCCAATGATATTCAAGGGTCCTCAGCTTGTATCGGTACCCTCTACTGTGGGCTTTGACCTCTCAGAAAGCAAGCAGGTTTTACAGTACAGCTGTACATACTTTTACCTGCAAAATGATACTGCAAATTGACCATCTTTTAGGTTCACTGTCTATTGCTCACTTACACGACATACACATGCCACACCAGTGCAGGTTGGCGTTGGGTATCAAGATTTCCGTTATCTTTCACCTCTTTTCGACCTCCAACGGCCCGTCGAGACCGAGCAAGGACCGGGCATAGTCAAACCTTTTTCTCCATGATCTGCAGCACAGAGCGGTACAAACTTTAGGCGACGGTACCTTGAGCTTACTTTATCCGTCTAATTTTCGGTCTAGGTTTCACTGAGCTCCAATACCGAAGAGGTCCCAACAACCGAAATTCAGACAATGAATGCAGTATGGACTACAAGCGTTGTAACCATTGGACGCTTTGTTCACTGGTTAATACGTCTTGTGCGGAGTGCCGAGGGATATGAATTCGAGTTACGTACAGCATGATTTACTCCCAATACCTCATATAGTAGGTACATGCATGTATACCTCTGGTCAGTAAATCATGTATCCACCGTGGTTTCAGAAAGAAAAAATCTCTTTGAGTAAATGAGACTAGTGGACCTGAGAAGTGCAATCCGTCGTACGCTACACGACGCCTCTAAACTGTCGGGCTCCACGTCGTGACCACGAGGCCTCCACTGTAACTCAGCGCACCACCACCAATTTCTCCTTCACCTCCACCCAGCCATCATCTCCCGCCGGAAGCTTGTATCTTTTAGACGGTCCGTCGCATGGTTAGGTACTTGTTACTCATGAGCATCCATCTATTACGGTTCGGTGCGTTGCGTTGCGGTGCGGTGCGGCACTACTACAGCAGCAAAGTTGCGGTGTTGAGTTGATTCGACTTGACTGAATTGTTCGCCTGTCGCGCTTGTTTGCTTTTACAAGTCCTGTTCCTTCGGTCTCTCTAATAGCTGCTAACCACCTCTGATATTCTCTCACCTCGTTTGTGTTGCGACTACAACATCTCCGCCCGCTTCGTTCACCATAAGCGGTAGTCATCAGCCGATCTAGACGGACTGGACTGGACTCCAATTGTTACTCATTCAGCTAAAGGAAAGGGTCTATCAGGCCTGCGACACGGGCATCAGAGGAAACCCCCCAACCAAGCCCACGGGTAGCGACGTCAGGGCAGGTTCTCTCTACAGCAACCAGTCGAGATCAGTGCAAGCAAGCCAAGTCGCGGTTCGGTTCCAGGTACAGTGACTTCCATCTCGTTGGAATATCTGCCTTTCAGTTCTTCCCTTCCTCCACTTGAGCGCAGGGGTGGCAGAAAAAAAACGGGCAGCAGGGGTCCGCCAAAGAAAAGCCTTCGCCGACCGACATCATCCCCCCAGTCGCGACCAAGCATCAAGGTTCCTCAACCCCCTGGCCTTGTTTAGCCTCCTCCGACTGTCAACTCGGCAGGGTCGGTTCGTCAATTGGCTCCAAAGTTCTGCGCCTGGTCCGCCCACCCCCCGGCAGACCGTCTTTTGTGCCTTGAGGTTTGAGGCTGTCGGTCCCAGAATTGCGCTCTACTTGGAGTCGACATCATACCTTCCCAAGAATCGATCCGTTCGCTCGCCAAATTTGCGCCTTTCTTCCCTCAATCTCCAGCTGAGTCTGAGTCTTGAGCGCGTCTCTTTCGCCATCTACTCTCGCCTCTCGCAATTCGTTTCGCTACCAGCATTGTGTCTGTGCCCCCACCGTTGTCCGTTTCCCAGGTACCGAGAGAGCTTGTCGAATCTCCATCTCGTCTCTGCCCAACTGCTGATCCTACCGCGTCACTGGGGCCCGGGCTGGCTGGAAGAGTCTACTCGACATCCTGTCTCTCTCTACCTCTACCTACCTCACCTCTCGCAAACCTCACTTTTTCGCTGAGAGTACGGTACTTCGTACACGTACATGTCATCATACCCAGTCGTTTCAGACACACCCACCCCCATGCTGTCCTGGTCTCTCAACCTCTACTGCTAAGGGCCCAATTATCATCCGCCCCTCCAGCTTTCCCTTCCAGAGCAGCTGGAAGCTTCACTTCGCTCCCCGGGACTTCTTTTGTTTCGGCTCTGCCATTATCCTATTGTACCTATCCATGGCCACCGCCTCTACGTGGTCCCTGCTTCTCTCTTCGCCTCGTTCCTGATTATGTGTACAAGTACTACCATACATATATAGTACTCAAGCATGGATCCAGCACCTCCGGATAGTAAACGTCCACGCCTTTCTTCGTGGCCGGTTGGCACAACTCAGCAAGCAGTATCACTACCGCATCCTCACGCTCATCAACTTCCACCGCCGCCTCCTCCGCCTCCGCCCGGCGCTCTGCATCATCCTCCTCACCCTCCTCCGAGCCCGTATCAACATTACCCTCCTCGACCTATCGAACATTCTTCAGCGCCTCCGACGCCTTCTCACACTGCGCCCGCGCCCGCGCCCGCGCAACCGCATCACGACCCCGATCGTCGCCATCATGCGCAAGAGCCCTACCCTCCTGTCCAAGATTACCACCGACAACATCAACATCAACATCCACAGCAACATCCACAGCAACACCCTCAGCAGCACCCTCAACAGCATCCACAACAACACCCGCAGCAACATCCACAGCAACACCCGCAGCAACATCCGCAACAACATCAGCAGCAGCAACATCAGCAGCAACACCCACCTTCGTCACCGGCGCATCCTGCGCATCATCCATACCCGCCGTACGGCCCGAGAGATCCTCCCATAAAACGGGACCCTGCTGAGGATCAACGCCGACCCAACTCGACGGGCCATGCGCCCGAAGGGATGTCGTCAACACCACATCTCCCACCGACTTCCCTCCCTCCACCACCGCCACCGGGCGCATACTCTGATAACCCACCACGACACATGAATTACGACAGTGCGCCTTCCATGCCCCCAACACCGGGTGGCTATCGTGCGCCTAGCTTTCCCCCGCCGACTCCCGTGTCTCACCAGACGTCTTACGAGCAACACGGAGGCTACCAATCAAGCCACGAGCCGTTCTACAGTGTCTATTCGTCGTCCGTTCCTGCCAAGAAGAAGAACACACGCGCTTCCCAGGTATGAATGCTCCCGGCTAATGATATGCGCGAATACTAACATAAAAAAGGCGTGTGACAGCTGCCGGCAATTGAAAGCCAAGTGCGATGAGACAAAACCATGCAAAACCTGCAAGGAGAAGGGCGTAGAATGCAAATATCGTGACCCAGTCCCTAAGGCGTAAGTTTGGTAAAAGCTTTTACCTATAATGCAGTTGCTAAATATTTAAAATAGCACGGACAAGGCTCAAGCCGATATCCTGGATGGCCTCAGTACAGTTCAGACATCACTTAATTCGATCATGTCGCATCTGGGGCGCTTCGACCAAAGGCTGGTTAAGATGGAGTTGTTGTTGCCCAAACACATTGCGGCATCAGCACTAAAGACGGAAACATCTGTGGATGATGAGTACAAACGCGCGCCAGCATCACCTTACGTTGCCAATGGGGCCGACCCTTACTACAACGATGTTCACCGTGATCATCCATCATCAGAGCCTATGCCACTGCGTATGATGGCTGAGGATGAGATGGAGGTTGAACCTGGCCCACCCGTTCCTCCTGGAGAGCCTGCCATCCCTATCAACCATACGACTCTGGCAGGTCTGCTTTTGGACTGGCCAGGAGTTCGCGACCTTACAAGACATCACATTGAGCGTGAAGGCATTCGGTACATCAGCGAGTATCCTATTAGTCAGGAGCAGAACAGGGGTGTGTTGATTGTGTACGGACGGGGTGAAGATTCTCATCCATCACGGCACGTTCGGGAACCAACCGACCACGGCAATCTGGACATGGCCGACGACTCATCCGATATGGCATCTCCTTCACCAGCGGCTGATTGGGGTCAGCTTGGCGGACTAAGTCCTCCGGATCAAGTGGAATACAAGGGCGGTGTTTTGGCCTTTGATGGAAACCCTGATTTTTCAGAGTCGAAAGTCTGGGCATACGTGGAAAGCTTTAAGGAAAACATTCTTAATATGCACCCTATCATCCAGCCAAAGCTATTGGACTACTGGGTTAGGCACTTTCTGGACAATCTCCCAGCATCACACCCTCGATCTACAAAACCCCAGACGTCCAAGCCTACGTTTGCCGTTGGAGGAGGCTCTCAGACACCTGAAGCCGCCGGCTCAAAAAGGAAGCGATCGCCAGGACCAGATGGATCTGAGCCACCCACACCAGCGCCACAACGCGCTGGCCGACCAGATCGCTCCATCCACAGCGCCCTTGTTCTCACTGTTCTAGCTTTGGGCAAGGTCTGCTTGCACCGTGATAACGTTCCTGACGTCGTCCATCCAACAGATCCTCTTCCCCATGGTAGCCCAGCCGTCCGTAATGGAGCTATTCCTCCGTCGCCTAACCAGGGTTCACCCCCGGCATACTCATCACACTCGCATTCATCAGGTTTACCGTCCCCTAAGGAGCACGACAGAAACATCCACAGCCGCCGATCATCGATCCACGGCGTGGGTGGTTTCCGCTCGGGTTTTAGCTTGAAGAAGAACTATGAGGTGATCCCTGGCCTAGAATATTTCGCGTATGCTACCGATATTCTTGGCAACCACCTTGGCGCGTATAATAATATGAAGAATGTGTATGCTAACATCTTCGCTGGATTGTACCATGGTCAGCTGGGTAGGCCGATGGAGAGTTTCGCTTTTATCCATAAGGCCAGCCATAAATTACAGGTCATCATGAGGCCGTAAGTATCACCGATATATGCCTCAAACAAAAAAAGATAGAAAACTAACAAGATAACAGGAGCTTGGACAAGATGAGAAGAATCAAGCGCAACAGCGAGTTTATCCAGGATACAAAGTATAATCAGCTTGCTCTGACGTTCTGGACCTGCCTACAGCTTGAGAGTGATCTCATTGCGGAAATGCAACTGCCGCCTTCAGGACTGCTATCGTACGAAGATGACATGCCGCACCCCAACATGAGTCTTTTGGAAGGCTTCAACCAGCGAATTCTCGATAGTTACCCTGGTCAGCTGTACCTGCGAACGCATCTCAACAGCATCCACCGCATGTTCTACGCCCCTGAAGATCCGGCCAAGGCAGGCAAGGACAAGTTCAGGAACGTCGGTGTTGTCTCTGACGCTGTCTCGGGTATGCACTGGGTCGCCCCCAGCTTTGCCTTTAGGGAGGATGATCCACCAGCAGATGATATCTTGGCAGTTAGATTGCGGGCCAAATACTGGGGAGCGCAGGTGATCACTTATCGCCCATTCATCCGCCAAATCTTGCAATTCTCTCACTCAATCAAGAACCACGCTTCGAGCCCCAACTTTCCTACAGTTAGCTCCGAGTTCCGACAGGATGTTACGGCACCCGTCATTCACCCTAAGGCGAGAACTCATGGCGATATCGATCCTCAGGTTGTCGAGCTGGCTAAGAAGGGCATCAAGGCGCTTATTGAGAGTACTCGTGCCTTCCACGGTCTGGGGGACAAGAGGCCGATTATCACCAACATCTTCGGCACAGCGCACGCGTAAGTTTTATACTTCTAACGGCCTTGACACTTAAAACTAATCACCTTACAGACAATGGGGTAACCTGCTGGTTCTTTCAGCTGCATTCCGCGACCCTGTCCTTCACACTTATGTGGATGAGGAACTGTTGCGAACTCTTTTCCACAAGACAATCCAGTTTCTGCGACAGTCGGCAACTGCAACCAGCGCACTTCGAAATGACCTGCATATCCTTGAGGGCCTGCAAAGAGACCTCTTCAGCTATGATCCTAGGACTAACTCAAGCTTCTCGAGCGGTACGAGCGGGCCTGGTTATCATACCCCAAGGCCTACCGCCATGGCTGCACCCCCGCAGATGCATCACTCAATGAGCGACCAAGGCCATCCGCGTTCGATGCCTCACCATATGCAGATGAACTCATCTCATGGCCAGTAGAATGGTCGATTGGATCCCCCGACTAGGACCCACGTTAATGACTCTCATTATCACCTCACCATCATGAAATGGCGTTTTGGGAACAGCTTCGAATGCGCCATAAGAGACTATGAAAGAGTGCCATCCGTGATCCGAGACGTTATCAGATGTTAGCCAGGCATGGTGGCCTCTACGAAAAGAACAATAATACCCAATTGCGCAAGGTCTGCGCCTATTTGGATGCGACTAGGGAGAAAGTCGTATCTTGGTGTCAAGCACAGGTATTCCCGGATTGGTTCTAGCCCACCCAATACCGTCTCGACTTATTACAGTGTACCATCAGCAGGAGCAGCAGCGTACAACAAAAGAATACCCGCTCGGGGTGCAAACCCCCAATTCACAACACATATCTGGTTGTATATACATGGATGTATGTTTTTGTTTTGTTTTGGCTTTGCCGGCCAATATTTGATTCCGCTTATAGAGAGGCTCATCTGTCATTTGTGTTTTGATTTATTTATTTTTACAACAATTGCATTGCATGGCTGTTTTGTATGGCAAATGATCTTTTTTAACATCATGGTTCTCATTGTCCTTTTTCACATGGAGGGATTCGGAGGAGATACCACTCATGGTTGTTGAGCATATTATATTATATTATACTACATATTGGATGATGAAGCGGAGGAAAAACACTTGAGCTCACAATCGTTTTGCTGCTCTGGACATCTAGAGGCAGCATCACTTAAAGCAAGAATTAAAAGAATATACACAGCATAATGAAGCGATAAGAGAAAGTCTCCTAGTTCAGTTCAGTACACAGTAGACGTGCATTGTTGTCATGGATGCTCAGTGACGCCATTGAGGCACTCGCTATTCAACCCTTGCAATTATCTTGCATCCCGTTCATTACATGCAGCATCTCGATACAGCAAAACAGACCCCCTGCCCCTGGGCATGCATGCCAAAAAAGAATGCGTGGGGGAGGCACTGTTGGATACGTACCTAATCTAGTTTAACCCCCCCACCAACCTAAAAAGCAGTGGCTGTTTTCTAGAAGGTCAAGGCGTCGTTTTTCGGCGCTTCCGTGCGTGCTTCTAGAAGATGTGTAATCGTGGAATGTGAGGGGGTTTTTGCAGAAAAGGGGGAGGGGCAGGCTTGTGTATTTGCCGCAACACAGGCGGGAAAATATGGTAACTTGACTCAGTTAAAGTGATGGATCAGTCCAAAACTCTCTTTTGCACATCGTGACCAGATCTTTTCGTGTCTCAAACGAGTCATTACGGCGGTCAGTTTATCTAGTTAGCCTGGACCTCAGTATAATGCGGAGACGTAAGTTTTACGACACAAAAAGCAAGTATTATTATAGGTCACAGAGATTAACGGTAGGGGGAGCGAAACACGAGAAATTGATGAACCAACATTGGTTACTGCCATACCATGAGATCCGCACCATGCGAGGTTGTAATACATGGGCTTTTTAGGTCATAGCGAGGCGGTCAATAAACTACTCTTCGCGGACATGAAAGGCGAAGACATCTCCGACGCTACAGCACGATGCCCTTAAACCTCGCGAGACTGTATCTTTGTAAATTTATCGACACTTGTACTGGTACCTACATGGCAACTCCAACGGCCATAGGCGGATAAATATTTCCTGCCTCATGATGCATTGTTGGCTTAAGCTCCAATCTTGTAGAACTTCCTCCCAAACTCCTCCTCCAACAAGCTGAAGGCCTTCAAGACCAACATCAGCCCCCCCTTCTTATCAAACTCGACCTGTGGAGCCTCTGGAACATTGGCAGTAGTTGAATTGATGCTCTCCGAGTCCGATTCCTCGCTATCGTCATCCCAGCTGTCGGCAACCTTGACCTTGACCTTGCCCTTGCCCTTTGCCGAAAGCTTAACAGTCTCATCAGCTATTTCTACTGGTTTCTGTGTTTCAACCTCCTCAAGAGTTTCCTCCGTGTCATCCAGGCCATCGTCATCTTCGTCAAGGCCATCTACATCATAGTCATCTTCCGCACTCACGACACCCTTGAGACTGGTCAAAATAGTCTTGAGGGTGAGAGAAAAGTCTTTGAGATGGAACCAGACATCGCCCTGTTTGATACCGTTGTCCCGTACCAGTACTTTCACACTACCGTGTTTGAAAAAGTCATAGAGATATGCGTTAAACTCGGTGCCAGTATCATGAGGCCAGATGGGGATGTAGGGAATTGCAGACTCCTCTAGAAAGACGCCGTCTCTCACATCTGAGCACAATTCCTTGATAGACTCGAAGTCGTCAGTAAAGCCAGAAAGAGCTGCGAATGGGGATCGAACAATGGCTGGTTGACTGTTCATGGATGAGCATTTAGGAGAATCTTTGGGCCCAACAGAGATTTTAGTAAGTGGCAGTTGTCGATCAGGCCTACCAACAAGGTGCTGGTTGATGTAAGATTGAACATAATCTCTGAAGATGGACAGAGTTTCCTGATTGTGACGAATAAGCATCCTCTCTGCAACATCTGGAAGGCGTTTAAGAAAGACATCGGAAGACGATTGGGCTGCAATTCTAACAAGCTTATCCCCACACTGTATAGGTATGCGATTGAAGAGATGACTGAGCACTAGCATCAATTCACGGAGTACACGATCTCGAGCACCATCGATATCTTTGCACAGCTCGTGAAAGTAACCACCGCGAAGCAGTGAGTGAAAGCCAAATACGGCATTCTCAGTAAAATACAAATGGCAGACCAATCCGGCAAAGTTCACAGGTGCTCCTTTTGCTGATAATAGATTTTGTCGTCGTAGATACTCAATCGAGAACCGCAAATGATGCTTGACTGACATTTCATCTTCCGGTCCTCCCAGGTACAGCCGAGTCTGTGACAAAAGGGCTTCAACTGCCTTGACTGCAAATTCGGAGTTCTTCGTCCCGTCAAGAAGGACAAGTAGACGGAGAATCAGAGTGGTCGAAATGGGAAATTGGCCCTTCAATGCTGGTAGCCGCGAAGACATGATTTCGTGGACTCGGTCTTGGGAAATACCATTGAAAACCACATTACCTATAAGATCGAAGCCTCGTCTGCCAGCACGACCAGAAGTCTGCCGATAGTTCTGTGACGACAGAAAAATGGAATCGCCGCTGAAAACAACGGTCTTGCATGGCATGTTGATACCAAGGGCGAGCGTTCCAGTAGCCACAACGAGTCTGAGGTAGCCCTGACGGAACAGCATTTCAACGCTGGATCTTGTTAGCGATAGTATCCTCTAAAGACATAGTCGCGAAACTATATAGGCAGGGTTATATGATGTGTTTGGAAATGGCCTCAAAAAATAGTCACTTACACCTGACGATAACGCCGATTCATACCAGCGTGATGCACGCCCAGTCCACGACGAAGAGCTTCGATCAACCATCCAGCAACTTTGCCTTTACTCAAGCTGTTCACTAGATCGTCAAAATCTTTCTGCTGCATGGTTTTCGTGCCTGCGAAGCTGAACTGTTCTAAAGGTGTATTGGGATTGAAGCTTTCCCATACACTGATCTCTACGCTCGCATATTCACGAGCCAAGTCGAGCTTAGAGACACCTTCTTCCACAACCTTGGGGCGAACGCGAGCACGACCGCTTTCCTTTTCCCTTTTCCATTGCTCGAAGGCTTGGAATCTTTGCTGCCACGCCTCGTCATTTCTCTTGAAGGCGTCTTCTGCGACCTGTAGTTGGAGGAGAATGTGCTTAGTAGTTTGTTCACATTCAAAACGGTCATAATTGAAGACTATAGCCGGTAGAGCATCTTGTGCGTGTAGTTCACAAACCAGGGGGAACAATTTCGTAAAGTGCCGATCCAGAGTAATGGTAAGATGTTCAGAGTTCTTCACAGTACCAAGACTGGCTTGCAGATTTCGAAAGGGAGAATTGTGCATCTCCATTGCTTTCTTGAGTAGGATCTTGAGATTTTTCTCCCATTCAATAATATGAGACTTTTCTATCATCTCTGGTAGGCTTTTGGTGGGATCCAGCTCAGTCGTTTCTCGCAAAAGCGCTGGTGGGAATGTCTTACTCATGTGCTTCCACAGCGTAAGACAATCCCTAGCCTCCAAGTTCACATCTTCCAATACAGAACGGTTTCTGTACAAAATTAGCTGCATCGATCTTATATAAGCCACCGACTTACCGATCCTTCAAGGCGACCACGGGGTGCACAAATTTAAAGTTTGGACTGATGCCATCGCCTTCGTCGAG
The DNA here is from genome assembly GCA_900312805.1 of Fusarium torulosum. Classification (NCBI taxonomy): domain Eukaryota; kingdom Fungi; phylum Ascomycota; class Sordariomycetes; order Hypocreales; family Nectriaceae; genus Fusarium; species Fusarium torulosum. The sequence continues at coordinate 84,132 of ONZP01000103.1, forward strand.
GCCAGGCACAGGGAGCCGCACTGGCTTCGAAACACCTTTGAAAGTAAACATATTAGGCGGTTCATAAGTAAACTTCCGGAGGTCCGAATATCGTATTCCATGGACGATCATCTTCATGTTGTACCCCTTCTGTGCCTGTGACATTGCCAACCAATCCCTGAGCTCGTGAGGATTTCCTACAGTGGCTGATAGAGCAACGATAGGGCAAGGTGCGAGCAGAAGCAATTGCTCCCAGATGACACCTTCTTCAGCCTGACCTATACAGTGAACCTCGTCGAAAATGATTCGTTTCACTCGGCGCGACCACGCATTAGGCCCGATGGCGTTTGTGGGAGCCAGAAGCATGATTTGCAGCATGTGAGGCACTGTGACCAGGATCTGGCACTTGGACGGAGTGTTGATGCGGTAGTCTCGGGTATGAACTGCCCAAATCGATTTGCCGTTCTGTTTATGGTACGTCTTCGAGAATCTTGCTTCTATCTCTGCGGCAATCTGATTAACCAAAGCCTTGGTCGGCGCCACGTATACCAATACTCCCTCGTCACTCTCTTCGAGTATTTTCTTCATAGCGTAGAATGATATGAATGTCTTTCCTGCGGATGTTGGTGCGATCACGAGGACGCTTTCGTCAGCATCGATGCAGTCAAGAACATCCCGCTGCCAGGCATCAGGTTCGAACGGCACTCGTATGTCAGGCTGAGAGCCAAACCGCCTGTCCATGTATGGACCTCCGTGTTCAAGTTGCAGAATTCGATGGTCCTGTATAAGCTTCGAAGTTTGTCTCATGAATTCTGGTCTTATTGAAAAGTGAAGGCGTCGCTGAGGTTCGTGAGGCTCAATGAGAAGCGAAGGTGCTGCAAGCGCCTGGACGATCTCCTGAACAGCATTGGCGATGTTGGGCGTACAGCTAGCCGACTTGGAGATTTCTCTAAGCCAGTTCCAGATCATCGATACTAAATACAGTCCTGAAGTTATTAGCAGCGTCCCATTCCCGGGGTGGTATTCTATCTAACCTTCAAGGGAATCCTCTTGTGCTTGCTTTCGTACTTCCCGCCATATTCTCATCAGAATATCGCACAAGTATAACTGCACTTCCGGTCTTACGGCGATATGACTTCCTGGGGATCGTTCGGATTGAAAGTCTAAAGCCTTGAGGTAGCGATCGATCAGGTTCTTGGCATTTTCAAACTCTCTAAGCTTTCCTTGCCAGAGGTTCAAGGTATCGTTCAGCTTAGCTTGAGCTCTCTGATCGCTAAGCTTTTGGGCTTGCGAAAGGGCATTGTGCTTACCACCCTTTCCAGTTTTCTGTTTGGGTCCCTTGGATTGTATAGCCTTGCTAGATGGGCCTAGTTTCTGTTTAGATTTGGAACCGACTACGATGGTTTCGCGGTCGAAAGCCTTGCCAACAGAATTAGTAAGACTGGCTGAATATGTGATAACATCCGCCATTCGCCACTGCATTTTCTTCTTCCAACGCTTCTCAAGCCAATCAGGGATCTTCTCGCGGCTTTTGAAGGTGTTGACAAGTTTGTGAGCATGCCAATGCCTAAGATCCTCGAACACGATTTCCGCAGCGGGATCAACAATCTCTTGCGTCTCTTTGATTTTCACATCTTTTATGAAATCATCCAGAACGGGGTGACTAAATGGCAATGCGGTTAAGTCGTTAGTTGCTTGCGATGATGAACTCGAACCCTTCATAGGCCTGAGTTTTGCAAAAGGCTCCCTCGCACCCAGGTCCCATCCTCTGACAGCCTCTTTATGTAGGACTTCGGCGTAGGCAAGAATTCCGAGAGGAACCCACCCGTTACCCCTAATCTTCTTGAGAAATTGGAAGAAGATCCGTCCATCGACAATGTCAAAAAGGTGCCACCCGTCTTGTTTGTCTAGCTCGGTCGACATTTCCATAAGCCCTTGAGTAGCTATGCAAAACGTGTGAAGAAACTCGTGGTCTTGGCTTTCAATAGCTTTGTCGCCAACAAGATCTTCTGTGCAGGCCCGGTCTTGGAGGGAACAGATATTGAGGGCGGCGACTTGGAGGAGCAGTGCTTCCACACGCTCCAAGTCAGACTCGGAGATTTTGCATCCTGGACAGTAGCTGTCGACATAGGCACGGCAAAATGCAACAGTGTGTTTCTCTCTTGCAGGGAGATCTGCCTCTTTTAAAGGAGATTGTGTTGTCTTCTGGAATACTGACTCTGAGAGCGAAGGCAGTTCCTTCATGTCAAGCTCGGGTACATCGATAGAGAGCTCTGTTAGTCCACCCCTGGTTCCACTCAGTAATGGCATGAACACCTGTTCGTGTTAGAACACTGTTATGATAACGGTAAGACATACTTACCTTGGAGCTTCTCCAGGTGGTAGTATTGATGATGGCGGCATGTCTTCCACTGGCGACAATTTTCCAAATCAAATGTTGCAGACTAGCAGCCTGCTCTGGGCTGCTAGCCGTACCGTCATCGCATAGGAAGAAATGTACCGCATGACTGGAAATATAGTTCTTGCATTCTTCGCTTTCAAAAGAGTCAAGCTCAAGAACTTCGAAACCAAGCTTCGATCTAGATAGATGTTGTATAAGAATCCGACGAGTCAAATGGTACTTGACGGCTTTGGTGGAACCGGAAACATTCTTAGGCACGCAAACATTCTGAAGGCCCCGAAAGAACATGATATCGTAGTTGCAGTCTCTACGTTTGAGTTCGCTGAGGAACTTCTCGACTGCGTGGACGGCGTGCAAGAGCTGGAAACCTCCTGTAAATAACGAATCAGATATGTGTGCAACCATAATCAGACGAGATTCCTACCATCAAAGTCAACCTTGGCTTCTGCAAGGCAGTACCGCATCAATGACTCCCCGTGGATGACGAATAGTTCTCGACCAGCGAAATCTCCCACGATATCGACCGTGAGCAGGCGCTGCTCCAGGTACCACTCCTGGGGTGTTTTGATGGGACCCTTCGGATCCATGATGAACTTGTTATCGCGGGGTTTGATGAGTTCTTTAGCGAAAGGAGAATGATATGAGTGAAAATGAAAATGGAATATTTTAGTTTAGAGTGAAGGAAGGAGGGGTGAGTATTTATGAAGTTGGGATGAAAGGGAAGGAGCTCGTTTGCTTCTCACGGTTACCAGTTGCCGCTATGCGCGTAGAGCACCACAAACAACACACTATAATAAATCCACAGAAGACAAAATACAGTAAACTTTTCATCTGAAGGGATAGGTACCTAGGTAGGTCTGACAGTAAAGTAATCTCGGATGGCGACTCCTAAAGCAGAGCCTGACTCTGTTGACCCAGCCGAGGAAGTGACATCGCAGTGACAGTCGAGATATGATTGGCCTTCATATGGACACATGCAGCTTCATCACATAAAAAACTTGACAATCACTGCATACAAACAACAATGTAAGAGACCCAAAATGTAGAAAATACGTCAAATATCTAGGCGATCTGCACCATGCAGTGGATAGCTCGTATGACATCGCTGTAGCAATCCCATGGATATCAGCCTCACTTATCCAACATCCATCCCTCCGACTTCTCGGTGCATACAAGCCATATACAAGGTCAACATTCCAATACTCCCATTTTTAATCCGCCGTAACGCCACGCGCAATGCAAATTGAGCCCAACAACCTCGGGATATATAACCACACTCGTTGTGCCTGTCTATTAGAGCGTCCCGACCATCAGGCTCTCCAGCATACCTCCCGTTTGGCATGCCACTTGGGCCCTCTCGACCTCAACCCTAACTCGGCGGTGGAGAGTTCTAAAGCCCTCGTGCAGCTCTGCTGAGCCGCCCACGAACTCGGTGTAGAGCTCGAGAAGGTGGAGGCCAACCTCGACACAGACGCTCACGTATCGGGGGTCGCAGATGTGGGCGCAGACCCATTTCAAGATAGGCTGGACTGTGTGCTCGTCTCGGGACTCCAGGGCATCTCGGAGGGCGCTTCGATGACGGAGAGCGAGGATAAGAGTGAGAACATTAAGTGGGGAATGCTCGGGTGAGTGTTTGTCAAGAACCTGATCAAGGGCACGCGCATATCGAGCGTGTCGTAGATCACTCTGCCAAGAGCGCTCTTTCTTCTTGTGTGTGCGAGGCTCGTTCGCGATAACAACATCAGCACCCTCACCAACCATATCCAACTTCTTAGCAGCAGTAACCCTGCGCTTACGCTTCTTTCGCTTGGCATCGTGAGCCTCGATGGTTCCAGCGACAAGAGCAGCCATTTCCTTTTCGCGCTCAGATTCTCGGTTGGCCTCGGCTCCTGTGAGGCGGGTTCGCACACTGAGAACACCAGATTGCATACCAACTGCAAGATGTCTGTCGCTTGAATCGGCGTCATCACTTGAGGGAATGACCTTGACTGAAAGGACGGGAGATTGATATTTGGTGCTTGAAACAACATTCCATCCGGTTGTCTCGAAGACCTTGACGTGACCCTCAAGACCACCGCTAACCAGTCGTCTGCCATTGGATGCCAGGCTGAGAGATGTGACAGTCTTCTGATGGTTGGTGATCATGTGTAGAGGGCGCGCAGCGACCAGGTCAAGAACGCTGATCGATTCGCCTGCAGCCGCAAGGATGGTAGTTCCGCTAGGCATCGACAGAACATCCTCGATAGGTGCCGCATGCTTGAAAGTCATGACAGCGCTATTGCTTCCTGTCCTAGGATCCCAAAGCTTGACGGTCGAATCGTAACTTCCAGAGACAACCATGTTTGACATAGTGCCAGGCATGAAGTTGGCGCATCGAACGTAGTCGGAATGACCAACAAAGGTGGTGGTAGGGTCGTTGCTAGGAAGATCCCAGAGTCGCACGGTCTTGTCGTCACTCGCACTCAGAAGAGTTGTCAACTCAGTCGGCGAGAACTTGGTTGTCCAGACGGGCTGCTTGTGATGGGTCCATGTCTTGAGAATTGCCCTAGAGTTGACATCAAACACCTGAATCTTTCCAGTGTCATCACCAGCCGCCAACACTCGTCCATCTTTTCTAATTTCACCACTGCGCGCAATGTCTCCGAAGCGTGTGATGGTCTTAAGAAGCTTGCGCGTTCGGTTCGAGTAGATCTGCACGCGTGTACCCGTCGTGATGGCGAAGGAATCGTTGTTGGACGAGATGTGAACGACAGGATACGACGTGGGCGATGGAATCAGGATCTGGTTCTTGAACGTTTTCCAGTATCGTTGCTCCGCAGTGATGGGTGTAGGGCCCGAGGGCAGCTTGAGCTGTGGGAGAGGTCCCACCTGAGCTGCCATTGTGTCTTTTCGCGATGACGGGCTTTTGCGGTGGTGGTGTTTAGTTGAGCTGCGGTCTTCTTTGAGGTTGCCGTGATTTTTTTTCAAAGATAAGATACGGAATGTCGATGGCTGAGGAAAGTTTCAGCGGGGCACTGAATTCGAGGCTAGCTCTTTTAGGTTAGGCCACTGACTTACCATCCCTACTGAGACTGCAGTTCTAAAGTATCCTTTCAGGCCATTACACTGTAATCGATTAGATGTCAATAACTTTTCAGTTTCTTGGTGTTGTGATAGCGACAGAAATGCTATATTGATCATGATATTGGGTCTTTGAGGAACCGTTCAAGGAAGTACCATGAGTCAGTACGACCAGTTTAGAAGCGAATGCAATGAAGAGAAGTCACAGCGTGCAAGTATATAAAATAATAAGAGCATAAGAAGTAGATAGAATTGTGTGAGAAGAGGAACCAAGTAATTTATATAAGAATCAGTTTACAGTTTATAATGCTGCCCAATCTTTTCATCTGGACATGTATAAAACTCCAACATTGCCCTGCCTATCCTCCCAAGTCTCGCATTATAAAAACGCCTAAATCATAACCACAATGACTTGAATAGTGTACAGTTCTTGTCGCATTCATTATCTTCGTCAACTTAATTAATATCCTCCTCGTCTTCGGGACCTGCCTGTCCCAATATCAATGCGCTGCATTTCTTGCATTAACGCCATCTCTTGACCGCCGTTTGCACCACTCATCATAGGGATCTTGGCTGGGATGGGCGGGCCGCTGTACGCCCCGCGGTTCTCATCTTCGATATCCCATGTCCCCGCACGAGGCAACCCTCGAAGTGAAGCATTGCCGTATGGAGCTCTCTCCTGGTAATTGTCCTTAGAAATCGGAGCCAGTGGGCTTGAAGGCGCTGGAGATTGCGAGGCACGGTTAGTCCGCTTCTGAAGACGGGTACGACCAGGTTGTGGAGGCGCGCGAGGTTCGTCAGAGAATGAGTATGATGTGTTCACAGCAGACATGGAATGGCGCCCGCTACGAGGTGGCCCTCGAGTGCTAGGGGGCATTGGCTTAACCCCTGATAGTTTAGGTCTCGTACGTGCGTCGGGATTAGGCTCTTGGTGCTTCTTTTCTGGCTCGGGTGCCCATGTTTCCATGGGAAGATGGTCGGAAGGATCAATCTCCCGTCCATCGTATGTGATAATCTTCTTCGGCTCATCGTCCATGAAATCCGGTGACGGGCTTGCTCCACTCTTTGATGATACAAGACTAGGGTTCAAAGCATCGTAGGAGTCGGGTCCAAAAGGAATATCCGACTTTCTCCTCTGATCTTCGAGTGGAGGTGCCGGACTAACTGACTTGCGCTTGATCCTATGCTGTGGGTTTGGGCTGGTACGAGGGTCAGGGGAAACGCCTCTATGTCTGACAAGTTGTTGCTCCGGCTGATCGTAAGTAATTGTCCGCCGGTTATATGGCTGGACAGCATAGGCATGCTCTGGTGGTGCCTGGTTGTACCCTTGCAAGGACTCGTTCCTAGGACGTCCTCGGGGAGGTGTTGGCATGCTAGACATGCTCTGGGAGTGCTGCCTTCGATCATGTCGACGGTCTGCATAAATAAGATCCGTCAATTCCTGAGACTGGTTGGCATCCAAGCCTGGCACAAGGGCTGCTGGTAGCGCAGCGGGCGCATAGTTGTGTGAGCCCTGAGTGTGCGTGGCGTTCATGTCGGCTGGGTGACCTTGATAGCTGCCTTGGCTATTATGAGGATAGTACGAGTTGTCTCCAGGGCTTCTAGAGTAGCTTCGGGCGTGAGCAGGCGACATGGTGATTTGCCAGTCCTCGGGATCCTGTGCAGGATGCGCAGGAGAATAATCGTTCCGGAATGGGACTGGAACAGGGGAGCGCCGCAAAACCAGAGGTGCCGGACTGGGATTGTCATCGAAACAAAGCTCGTCAGAACGCTGGAACTGTGAGCCGTTCTGCGGGTTTTGCGGGTTCTGTGGGTTTTGCGAATAGTTCTGCATGGGGTGACCAGAGGTCTCGGGCACGTCTTCGACTGTGGGCTGCATAGATCGATAATGAGGATCATAGCTCGCATCATAAGAGCTGTGTCTCGGCTGGGCATCGAAGTTGCTTGCGGTAGGAGAATGGGCTTGGTTAGTGACAGGAGCTGAATCATACCCGCGGAACGCAGGGCGTCCAGGATAAGCCACCATCGATTGTCTCTGAGCCTCATGTCTCAGAACGTCGTGTCTCATTTGTGGCAACTTGTTTGGTGACGTATCGAAGCTTCCTCTTGGAACCAGCTCTTGGCTTGGGCTGTTGTGTCGGCTCCGATGCGCAGGCGGCGGTGGAGGACGTTCATTTTCTACCGGGGAGAATTGCCTAGGGTCGTCCAAAAGTTGTGGCTGGTCGTAATAGTCTTGTTGAGTGTAGTGACCTCGGGGATCCATTTGGCTCGAATGTGGAGAATATCTCGGACTGTAGTCTCGGTCATCGTACTGTCGAGGAGCTCCATCATGAAGAACCATTGATCTCCGCGACTGATAAGGGGCTTCCCCACGAGTTGGCGTTGCATACTCTTGTGGTACATGCCCGTGCGGAGACGTGGGGTATTGCTCTGCGTGATGACGTGACGAGTGTGAGGGCGGTGTGTTGTACTCAACAGATTGCAAAGGAGACTGTGTTGGTACAAAACTGCCAGAGTGAGAAAGCTGCTTGTTATGTGTTCGTGGAGGCGTGCGGTGATCAGGACCGGTGGGGGTCGATGGAGCTGGAGCTGCCGCTACAGGCGCTGGCAGAGGTGCTGGCAAAGGAGCAGGCACGGGAACCGTTGTAGGAGCAGGAGGAGTAACAGCCGGAGCTTCGCCAGTGACAGGGTCAGATGGCAGAGGACGTCTCTTGACTGGTGTTCGTTTGCTCACGGATCCTTGGTCTGGTTCGGCGGGTGCAATCTGCTTTGGTTTCGCTGCCGGCTTGTCCGGTTTTGTTCGAGTATCGTAGAAAGTGATTTCAACTCGAATTTCGCCAGCGTATTTGCCCTTGCAGGTCAATGTTTGCCAAAAGTCATTTTGTCCACCGCCAGATACAATAATCCCCCTCAGATCTATCCAGGACTCTCCGATAAGATCTGTTCGCTTATCGTCTGTGAAGATAGACAGCTTGAGCTGGTAGTAATCTGGGCAGTCATGGACTGTAAATCGAAGCTCTTCGTCCCTATTGCACCAGTTAGTCTGAGCTTGGTTCCCACAAGCTCTGAGAAATCAATATCTTACCATTTTGGTGTTTGTCCGCCCCGGACATCAGTTGATGTCTTTCTGGCTTCCTTTCCCAATCTGGCTGCGCAGTAAGGGTCTTGCTTTCCGATCGTCTTGCGATTCGGCAAGTTCTTAGCTCGATCGACGATAGCGACCAGGGTTCCAATCTCGGGGCCGTCCACTGCAATGTCGGCAAAGATACCGGCAGTGTGCGCCGCACTCATCAGATTCTTGACCTTGGCTGCCATTGCAGCTATACGCACCAGCGCTTGGTTAGAAGAGCAGTGCGATAAGTTGAGGAAACGAAGAGGTTGTAGAAATCAAGGCCGTCGGTTTGTTTACATGAACAATGGTTGCTGGTGACTAAAAGAGATAGCTCGCTTTTCGGTAGCTCGAAAGTTGGACTGGTGTCAGAAGAGCTAAATGACTAGCGTAAAACAGAGATGACGGCTGGCAGAGAAATCGAAACGAGAATGAAGGGAATAGTCGAATAGAAAAGCCCGGTAAATGAATAGTCGAGAGAAGGTAGAGTTTGAAACGAACCAGCAAAGGTGTTGATTGACGGTACCGGGCTAGAAGGGAATTGGGTATGATGTGGGATTAAGCTTTTCGATAAAGAGAGCGCTTCGGAGTGTTTATGTTGGTTTGATGGAAATGGCCGAGTCCAGCTGAGTCGAGGCTAAGAACCAAAGTAAAACAGGCTGAGTTGAGTGATGACGGAGCTCGCGAAGAGAGAGAGCGAAGCGAAGCGCGCGTATGTATGTAAAGATAGAGTAGGTTGAGTAAGTAGATCCTCTAGAGTAGCTGTGCGATTGTTAGATCAACCGGGAGGACTAGACTCCCGCAAATAACTTGACAAGAGAGTGATGGAGGAAGAAGGTGTGGGGCAGTCAAGTGAAAGTTCAAATGAAAGAGAGCAACTTCTTTCTCTCTTTGTGACAATTGAAGTGAGGGTGATGAAGCAGGATATCGAGGCGTTGTATACCTCTGGCTTGCGTGTGGTTGGGGGCCGAAAGCGGTAGTCCAGTGGGTCCTCTGTGGAACACCAGCAGTGGAGCCTCTGACGGGAGGCTGGGCTTTGGGCTGGAAACAGGGAGGCTGGTGCAACTGCTGCAGGGGCTGAATCAACCCCTAGAGCCGCTCATTCGTCGAGCACTTCTGGGGGATTTACAGGGAATCTATGCCCAGATTAACAGGGGATTTGGGGCCTTGGCAGTAGTATTGAGAATGAGAATGGCCAGTCTGCTTAATTGTGAGGGCGCGTCACGAATGGACAAGTCCAGAGTCAATGCAATGCAAATGCAAATGCAGAGAGACGGGACTCAAACTTCCTTGTCTCTTCCGGCCTCCCGCTCTCATCCGATTCAGGGGATCATTCAGGGACTGAATCGTCCAACTTGATCCACCCAAGTTCAGCCTGGCTCGGTATTGGCGTTAACAATGGCATTGGCATTGGCATTTGCGTTAGCATTTCAGGAACAAACCTAGACTGACCCAATTGGTTTCATCTCTTTCCTGAGGCGAAGAGTTTTAAACAGAGCAGCTGAGCTAACGCTAAACAACTATCGCACCAGTCATGACTCTCCAATCGCTGCACTGCCTTTCGCTTCTACACCACACCACTATCGGGAATAGCACTTCTTAGCTGTACTCCATACCTTATTGTACGCGCGTGTTTGGCGAAGTCTGCTCACAGCCACACAGAAATTGCGTACATTGCTTCAGATGCTCCTCGGATTCACGATTGCCAAGCCGTGGGCTGACGTTGACGTTGACGGTTTCCACCTCGCTCAATTCATGCTTAATCGAATTTAGAACCTTGCTTCCGTTCCGCGTATCGACTCATTAGGGCCTTGAATCACAAGAAATTCGTTGCTCACGAGATTTGTTTTCTTAGTTACATCCCATCGTCTCATGGTCAGTGCCGGCTCATGGTCATGGTCTTTACCGTTATCATGATGGCCATTGCGCCCTCAGGTGGCTGGATTACATCCAACTTCCATGGGCCAATGAAACAAACAAGCACCAGACCGCAATATACAGCATGATCGTGCACTTAGGGCCCTTCTAGGTTCTAGGCTGCGGGACTCAGGGTCAAACTCTCTCACACAAGCCGCTGAGCGCCCTTAAACCCAAAAAATGAGCCGGGATACCGGGTCCTAGACGTTGAGGGACCCTTGTTCTACATGTCACTTTATCCTTTAGATGATTATGGTGGAATAACGGCCTTCAACTTCTCCAGCTCTAATTGGAACAATTTCTCTGGCGAGATCCGAGTCTATCAACCACATGGTCCTCTGAATGGATGTCATTACTGCGTTCCCCTGGCTGGCTGAACTACTAGACACAGCTTTTTCTGCCCTCCATCAATCATCATGATACCGGATCGGGCTTGATGTCACAGAATGTTAGCGGCGGTAAAGAGCCCCTGTTGCCATGGGAGACAGCACAAACAGTGTCGCGCTTCTCACTCTAGAGCATGAAATCTCGAGCTATTGAATTCCCCTCTTCGATTGCGTCGACTACATTACCCACTGCACTGGTTTCACGCAACGGCTGTACTGTACATATGCTATCCCAGCATGTCATGTCATACTGTCTTGCGGGCACATGTCCGTTTCTGATATAAGTGGATAAAGAAGCGGACGGGAGTCAATACGGGACGTGCAGCATTGCTCGATGTCAACACGATCCAATATTTTTCTGTATCTTGACAGTATCGAGACTATGACGGCATAATGGCCATTGCACAGTCAACAAAGAGTCAGTGCTCTCGAGTGGATAGATGAGAGGTGGAATGTATTCAGGGGAATGCTGGTCTTCTTTGGTGGTTCATTTAATGTCATTTTTGTGTAATATCCAGTTACCAGTCACAACTACTTGCAAGCAGAGCCGCAAGCTGCTCAAGATGGACCTTGTCAACCTCATCGAAGCCGTTCAGCTCAGCACAGTCGATGTCAATGATAGCCACCAGCTTCTTGGAGCCGTCGTCCTGAGCAACGACGATGGGCACGACGATTTCGCTTTTGCTATCGCCATCACAGGCGATGTGCCCAGGGAACTCCTCCACATCTTGAACTAGCTGTGTTTGCTGGGTCGCTGCCGCTACTCCACATACACCTTTGCCGAACTTGATGGTCTGGCAGGCGACCTTGCCCTGGAATGGGCCCAGGATGAGTTGCGGGTCTTGGGATGACTTGTCAAGGACGTAAAATCCTGCAGTTGAGGTGAGGGTAAGACGTTGCTCGTTGTTGCTTGTATCGTGAGTTTGGGAAGGGTTTAGGACCTACCAGCCCAGTTCACATCTTTGCTTGGTGAGCTCAAAGACTTGTACGCGTGCCACAGCAGAGCAGCAGCGTTTGAAAGATTGCTGATGTTGTCAGTATGAAGCTTAAACCCGGGGGTTCTTCATATACTCACCAGACCTATCAAAAGATATTGTGTTAAAAATGAGTCCAGTAGTTGGAGTACAAGAAATAATTTGACTAACCCAGTTGCGCTGATCCGTAACTAAACCCTCTGCCTGCCAGAGCACTTGCTCGTAGGCATCCTCTTTTGTGACACCATCAGCAAAGTTTGATGCATCAGCGTGAACCTATAGAAAGAGGTCAGTCAGTTTTTAACATGCCAAGGAGTCATGGGTCTTTATAAGCACGTTGGGTGAACGTACCATCTTGTGTATTTCGGAAGATACAGGGTAATTTGTTGGAGAGGTTGACTATCAATATGGGATTGAAAGGTTTGACAGTATGCGCCAGTCTATTCTAGAAGAAAATTCGAAGTTGATAACCAGAACCGTTGTGGAGTTGATGGGACTTGATCGTCAGGATGAATTTGTGATCCCTCCCCGCAAAAATGTGCGCCTATGTCATTTTAGCGGCATTGATGCCAGCGATTCAGAGACGTAGAGAACATGAATAAGAATCGATAAGCCCTTGGCTACAAATCTCTCATGACTCTCCTGATTCGCCCTGAAAGCCCATGTCTCAATATTAACATTGATCCTTGTTCCGCTATTTGAATACGAAAAATACGGTAACAAATAACCCACGTTAGGGTTAGACACCGCCAAAAGTAGGGCGTAACTTCAGCTGAGAATACAATCAATGATCTCCATCAGCGATGGTCGACTGGGTCTGATTAGTCTAAAGTCAAGGCCTAGTTAGCCCAATAGTCTGGTACCTGGAGGTTGGTTAAAGCCTTAAAGGTGAAGCTACAGTATCCGTAGTCGAGTGGCTGGTAAGAAATCTCCGATATATGCAAGGCACTCGCCGATCGTTTTCTGTTGTCCTAAATGGTGCCTGAATTGTGCCAGGGACCATGTCTGCCAAGTATATGATTTGCTAATCCTTGGAATGTCGTCTGATGATTGAAGAACTGTATTTGCTTGTTTCTTCAGGGTAGCTCAATGTTACATGCTGATAGATAGGCGGTGGGTGTGAATCCGAGTCTAGACTGGAATCAACTATGCGTTACTGTAATGCCTCGTGGATCATACACAGTCCCCTACAATGGTTCGAGAATCAAACCGAGAATACATTTTGGTGGGCATCATTGTTAGGTGGGAGCTTTGTTCAGTGAGTGTATTCTATTGTGTAGCGGTATGTTAAACAAGACAAATAACCTGTAGCGTGGCATGGAACAGACTGAAGTTATATATAACTATACCACTTGGGAAAGTTTAGAAATAATGTTCCTGGTTTAATACCCAATAGTATAACACACACAAACTTTCAATTTATATTTTCGTGACGGTACCTGAAGATCGGCGCACGCGATCTCCAAATCCGCCCATGTTAAACGAACAGCCTGGCCAATGACGCATCACTTTTTGGAATATCGAACTCTTGGCCTCCAAAGCTCAACCCGCAATCTAAAACATAACCTCGTCTCGACCTCATTTACACGGCCATGAGCTCGCAAACACCATGGCGACTCTGCCAGCGTAGTCCAAATCTACGCCATTGGCCACTTTTCACAACCGCCCCCTTTGCGCAATCACCAGTCGTGCTGCGAACATGGTCTCGCTCCATTCATAATGACGGTCCTAAAAGCTTGAACCCGTTGATCAATCCGCCCGACGTCACTCGACCGCCGCCCCTTACGCTTCCTCGACGCAGGGATTTCGAATCTGCACCGAAATACTACTTTGAACTAGGCAAGGGATACCTGAAGTTCTACAAGCAGGGCCTCAAGAATGTTTTGGCGAGTCGACGTCTGCTTCGCGAAAAGCTTCAACGGACGCCCGCCGACGACCGACCGTCGATATTCAAACCTCACTATGTGCCCAAGACGTTCTCCAGAGCTGACTGGGTTCTCCTCTGGAGAGTACGGCACGATATGATACGACTACCTCTGTTCGGACTCATGTTGATTGTCATTGGGGAATTTACGGTCCTGGTTGTTGCCTACGTCGACAGTGTAGTGCCATACCCGTGCAGAATACCGACACAGATATTCACAGCGTTGGAAAAGGGTGAGCAGCGCCGTAAGGCAGCCTTTGATGAGCTGGAAGCAAAGCACCCCCACGGTGTGCTCAGCCCACGCGTCACCCAGTCGATCGCCCGCTCTCACGTCCTCAAGACTCTACATCTAAGCGGCACAATCTGGGATCGTCTAGGCTTTCTTCCGCCTGGGATGTGGCAGGCCAAGGGAGTGTATCGCATGGCATACCTGGAGGGCGACGACAGAAATATTGTCGAGGATGGTGGACCTATGGGCCTGCACTACGAAGAACTACGAATTGCATGCTCAGAACGAGGCATTGACACGCTTGGCAAGAGCGAGACCGAGTTAAGAGGCTGGCTCGGCGACTGGCTGCGTTTGACGGCCTCTGAGGATATCGATGAGAGGAGACGTCGCATGGCCGTGTTGTTTCTCACCAGGTATGTGTTTTTAATATGTGTGTGTGCGTGTACTGTTTGACATGACTAACATCTGAATTAGACCAGATAACTGGCCTCAGCATCGAGACTTTGGTGTGCCGGAATGGCAGTTGTAGGATACTGGGTTGAGTTGAGCACGAGACTGGTGCAACACAAAAGATAGATAGTGAGAAGCGATCAGCAATTCTCACGTGTAAATTATGAGCTACAGAATCCGCTCACCTTCAAGGGCTTGGTGCAAGACTATTAATGGCTATGTCGATATGTGCACGTTGGTTGATCTTGTAAAGACTCGTTACCTCCGCCTCATGTATTCAGGTATTCAGGTATAGCAGCGGCTTGTACTTGGCAAAAAAGCACGTGGTCACCGTCTGACAACAACTGACTCGGCGATTCGAGTGCCATGAGCTTGAGGAGCAGCCCATGAGAGCCTCCCCCGCGTAGCCTATACCCGATTATGGTTCATTTGCGGGGAGAGAACGTGGAACATGTTGGAGAAGAAGAAAAAAACATGTGGGATGGATGATCTCATCCCAGATCCGCCGAGGTTCACGTCACATGCAATTCATCAAATCCGACCCCAAAAAGGTGCAAGTCAACACGCCCCCGGATTCCTTCGAAACTTCCAATCCATGACCGTTTGTCGCATTTAAAAACCTCAGTCAATTCCCCCACGTTTTTCTCTTTCAAACCTCCACAAAATCTATTCTCTACGTATCCATATCACCTCTTTCTGTCGCAGCCATGTCTCTCAAGAACGGTACGTACAGCAAAGCCGCTCCCTCATAATCAGCGACATGAACTACTACCTTACTCTCTCCCGTCTCCTCAAAGACAATCCAATACTTACTAATTCCCTGTAACAGACAAGTTTCCCGCCTCGGCCGCCTTCGACGCCATCCAAGCGGCCATCAACGCCAGCGATGCCGATCGCAAGGACGCCATCAAGCAGGGCAACGGCGTCTACGCCTTCACACTCAAGAACGCGAGCGGCGATGAGGCCAGCTGGCACATCGACCTCAAGGAGACTGGCCAGGTCGCGACCGGCACCGGCGCAAAGCCCGATGGTATGTCGCGACACAGAAAACGCGCTCTTCTTCACCCGGCGCATTGTATTACGAGTCACATTTGAGACTAACATACTTACTCAACAGTCACACTCATCCTCTCCGAGGAGAACTTTGGCAAGCTCGTCGCTGGCAAGGCCAACGCTCAGCGTCTCTTCATGGGCGGCAAGCTCAAGATCAAGGGCAACGTCATGAAGGCGACCAAGCTCGACCCCGTGTTGAAGAAGGCGCAGGATAAGGCCAAGCTGTAGTTGAAGTGTGTTGTTTTCGTGATGTTTAGGTTAGCATTCTGCATTTGTTTTGTATGATATCAACTTGCTGGTTGTTAGTCGCTCCATATTTCCTGGATGCGAATGCATATAGGAGTATGCGCTTCAATGCCAATTTATGTATCTTGTCTATGGCATGAGATTGTATCTAATCATTCCGCTATGTTGTCTATGTCTTGACACCATCCGCACCTCTTGGGTTTAAACTAGGCCAGCCGCTCTTTGAAGTTCACGCTTGGCCTCTTCGCGCACCTCACGAACGATTTCTCCTGCAGGCTGGACTTTGTTAATAAGACCGACGCCAGTTCCCCTACTTGTGTTAGCACAGTTGTAGAATGCCCAAGGGCAGCAAAACATACGCCCAAGTGTTGATGATGTAACGCGCCTCTTCCTCGGAATAGTCTTCCTTGAGGCTTCGCTGGCATTCTTCCAGGCTTGCTCCTGCAATGAACTTCTCATGAATGGGGCCAACAATGGCACGTCCGTCGTACAGAGGACCCCAAAGAGGACTGTTGGTTATCCTGTCGTTGAAGGTAGACCTGATGTTCGTGTAAGTCTTGCGTGTGCATTCTGTAGGCTGGTGAACATACTTGAACGTGGATACGCCGCCATCTACGGCTTCAAGGACTTTCTTCTTTCGAACCTCGGGATAGTTTGACTCGGGTGTGATAGTAAACTACATGTCTTCTTAACAGGTTTCAACGAACATGTAGTTGAGTGTCGCTTACCTTTGTTCCCATCACCACTCCCTCAGCCCCTGTTTCTCATTAATATCTCTCAATCACTTCATCTTGATGCATGTACTTACCCAGAGCTAATGCTCCAGCGACTCCTCGCCCATCAGCAATACCTCCTGCAGCCACAATACTTATCTTTCTGTCCGGGAACTCGTTATCAAGCATATCTCTCACTTCAGGAACCAAGCTCACGATGCCTGATCCCTGACGGAACTGATGACCACCGGCATCAACACCCTGCGTGACAAGCACATCTGCACCATCTTGAGCAGCCTCTCGCGCCGCTATAACATTGCCAACCTGCACAAACACAACAGGCGGGTGCTCCAGGGCCTTAAGGCTGGGGATGATCTTGCTGTGCGGCTTGAGATCGCCGTCCGGAGCGAACAGCCATATCGCGGCCGGGCGGTTCTCGGCTATAAGCGGCAGGGCCGTTTGCTCAAAGTTACTCACGGAGCTGTGACTGGTGATGAAGCTGGCTCCGACCCGGAGTGGGCCTTCAGACGGTTGATCGGCCCCGAGAAGTGCGCGGACCTCGCCAAAGTGTCCCGCGAGCCTGTTGATATGTTCCGAGTCTGGTTCCAGGTAGGCGATACAGGGGAGAAAACCTTGTGAATCCCATTAGCATAAGATGTTATATGATCAAGAGGGGTGAGACTACCGAGACCACCAGCCTTTGTTACTTCAGCTGTCATTTGAGGGGTAGCAATTCCGAGCATGGGTGCATTGCTAATCAGGGGGCTCGTGGCCCAAGGAAAGCGGTTGAGAAGCTGTGAGGGGCTCATTGTGATGCTGTTTATGATGCTGTTTATGATGCCAACTCAATCTAAATCAATGTCGTTGAGGCTTTGCTTATGTAGTTGCTTGTTCCACTGAAGTAACTAGTCTAAGCTGACTCATTTGTCATTTGCCCGATTTGTATCGACAACGGGAGTTCTATTGCACCGTGATCTTACTTAGCAACTCCGCATTGTGACTGTATACCAACGTTAAGGTTCATAACGTTGTAGCCATTAATATCTCTGGAAGTAATGATTCTTTCTTAAACTGCTAAAATACTATACCATTTCTGAAAGCTATATATATAGCATATATTCGAAATAAACTCAATTCATCTCTTCATATATCTTGGGCATCCTAATCTTATCCGATTTCACGATCTTTGAAGTACTCCGTACATATTAGAAGATTTAGCATAACACGTCCGATTGGTCTTTACAAGTACTTGTAGAGCTGGTCAAGGAATTCCATGGTTCCAATTATATCACCATAAACTATGATTCAGTGCTCTATCCTTAGAATCGTTCCACGACTCCAGGCGGCTTGTTGTTGAGAATATCGTCAATCTCCTTCAAGATCTCTGGAGTCAACTTATCAACCACAGCTACGGCTTTGACATTCTCATAAACCTGCTGGGGGCTACTTGCGCCCGTGATGGCAGAGCTGACATTCTTATTGCTGAGAACCCAGGCCAAAGCAAGCTGACTCTGCTTGATTCCCAGCCTCTCGGCAATGGGCTTCAGTTGTTTGACCTGCTCGATGATACCAGTCCATGTATCTTTTCCTGTGCGTTTCCAGAACCCGTTAACCCACTGGATCTCTTCGTTGGCCAGACGAGAGCCATCTGGAATACCGTCGCTGTATTTGCCTGAGAGGATGCCCTGTCGCATGGGTGAGAATACAGTCAGACCAAGGCCAACCTCACGATACAAATGAGCATATTCTTGTTCGACCTTTACACGGTCAAGCATGTTGTAAGCAGGCTGTTCCATGACGGGGCCTATCAGACCAAGCTTGTCAGCATATCGCCATGCCTGTGCTATCTCATCGGCATTCCACATCGAAGTTCCCCAGTAGAAAGCCTATTCAAGTCAGCTTACATTATTTGATAGACTTGCAGGTCAAGTGTCAGTCTTACCTTTCCTTGGTCTATGATGTGGTTGAACGCGCGAACAATCTCCTCCATAGGGGTTTGGCGATCAGGTCGGTGAGCGTAAATGAGATCGACATACTCGAGATCCAAGCGTTTGAGTGCACCGTTGATCCCCTCAACAATATGCTTTCGCGATAGACCCTTGTTGTTGATGGGGTTATCTCCAAAAGCGCCTCCCCAGTAGATCTATAGAGTTTGACTAATTAAATCATATCCAGCTCCTGGGTTTGGTGCAGCTTACCTTTGTAGAGACTACAACATCATTTCGTTTCCAGCCATATTTCTTAATGGCCTCACCCATAACAATCTCAGACTCTCCATTGGAATACTCCTCGGCACAGTCAAAGAAGTTGACACCGCAGTCATAGGCAGCTTTCATACATTCGAAAGTGCGTTCTACGAACATAGTTAGTAACAAACAATCTTATTGGTAAGTTCTTTGCATGCTGACCTCTGTCGATATGACCACCATATGTCAGCCATCCGCCGAGGGAAATTGCTGATACTTGAAGACCAGAACGGCCCAAGAAACGATACTCCATCTCGGGAATGTCGTCCGGCTTAGACATGATGCTGGTGACAGCTTGACTACCGTGTTATGCTTGTGTGATTTCAAGGGCCCTGTATAGCAACGATGAAGTGATATCATCATGAGTTGTTCACTTCTGTGAGGAGTTTTTTGTATCTCTTCATCAGTCAGCACACTATATCCCGTTTAGGTAGGCCGATACAGTCAAGTGTACTTTATTAACCGCGATAGCTATTTCATGCGGGGCGTCGTTCTTTCCAACCATACGTACCCAGAGGCTGGGAAACATAGAGACCAATTTGTGCATATGCGTATAAGAGAGGTTTCTGAAAGATATAGAACATACTGATTTGCATACAGAGTTGGTGGTTGAACTTGGTTTATTTAACAATTAAACTTACTAAGTAGTCCATTTCACTCACATGTTGATTCTATGACAATAAGTCCTTGGTTCAAGTACTAAGCTTGTAACAAGTAAGAGCACAAAATTAAATATGTACAATCCCATTAACACTTTACCATTGGCTCTACTTTATACTCTTGGATAGGTTATTTCGCGTTTCTTTTCCTTGTTGCCCTTCACCTACAAGACGGCTACCCTATATCCAGGAGTCGATATCAGCAACTATTCCGTGGCATGGAACATAACATGCAGTTGTGGCTTGCAGCTAACTTTGTTTTACGAGTTTCTTTAAGTGATAAAATCTCTAGCTATCATAGGGGTTCGTCTGTATTATTCAACTTAAACTATTGAGTAGCCCAACAACAGATGCAATGATACGTGAAACCCTGTTCATACACAGTAGGTTAAGTATTCGAGACCTGACGTGTTATAGGGCATGGTGAGTATAATGATACCCTTGAGACAATCAGACGGCGGAGACCGGAGCAAAAGCCGGCATCTATGTGGTGTAACATATTCCGTACTTCACCCTGATCTCTAGATTGACTCGGTAATGTCATGTACCGAGTCCGGCAATGTTATACCCATGACGATATATCACATAACCGCTGGTAATATGAACCAAGTTTCATTCGGAAGGAAGGAATGAATGAATGAATGAATGAATGAATGAATGAATGAATGACAGACGAGCATGTTTATCTGATCTCACGAGATATTTCAAGGTTTGAATATCAATAAAGAATCAATGTGATCGAGATTGCCATTGGTCGATCTCAAGTTGAGAATCCAAAATGAGACCTCGTATAGAGCTTCTAATTGGCTAAGCGTGAGTTATGCATGTCTCGTGAGCACTAGATTGGCATTTCGGAGATTTCGTCAGGCAAAAGAAGAAAGCAAATCTCCGAGAGTGACGCGCGCCTGAGATTCTTCTTTATTTTATTTTATTTTTAATTTTTGTTTTCTTCAGGGACTACTGTCAGAAACAGGGAAGGTAAAAGCTATGACGAGGCTTCCGTAATTGCTAGACCTTGGGTTCCCGCAATTTGCATTTTGCATTTTGCGTAGAATTGGGGGGAAACTCGGACACGTTGTGACCCTGACCAGGCAACGGTTTGAGAAGACAATTCAGGTTCGAGCACATAGCACAGTACGGTTTATGCAAACGGGGGCACGCCACGATGCAGTCTGCCCTAATCGTCAGACGAGGAAATTTCGTTGAATGACGCGCAGTGACTACGGGGTTGTAACATGGGAGAGTGAGATGAGATATTCGGGGGGTGAGAGGCTCAGAGGCTCAGCATAGGAGTCAGTCATGAAAGGCTCACAGACGCCAAAAATAATAATGCTGACTGTAAACTGGACTATCCGTAAGCTTGGCTGAGCCGCAAAACAGTCGTCAAAGAACAACTGATGTGGCAAGTATTTACGTGTACAACAGCTCTGTGTGTGTGTGTATGTGTTGGCATCTGTGGCGAATGCATAGACAACCAGATGACTCGCCAGTGACCTGTACTACAGGCTTATTATTAGACACCTGAAGTTGGGGGACAGACAGGACAGGACAGAACAGGACAGGACACACGCTGACATGGACGATACAGAAAAAGGGAGGTGGATGTTGAGTTGATGAGCATGCCAGGGCCAGGGGGAATGGCCAGAGCCGCTTCCAGCGGGGGACCCCTGGTCGAGACATGTCTCTTCTAGCTCTTCTAGGCCCTGTTGGTGCTGTTGGGACCGGGGTAGCTTCGCGAACTCGCATTACCTGTGATGAAATATTGGGTAATTTCACGATCAAGACCCTGTTCTATGAGGAGAAACGACAGATGGCGAAGATGAAGAGGAGAATTACAATGCAATCGTCGAGAAACAAGAATTCTCTGCTGCCAGGGAGCCCGCATTTGCTTGTAGAATGCATCATTTCAAAAACATATAATAAATGAAGGAAAAGAGGAATTCGGACTGGACGAATGGGCAACGGAAATGTTCCACCCTTGTGGTGATGGATCAAATCAAGTCAGCTAACCAGGCCAAGCCAAGTCCAGGTGTGATAGACGGGCGCTACTGTAACCAAAGGTAGCAACATCAACGTCTTGTCTCTTTTTGGGTGTGGTGCTGTGTGGCTGCGGCTGGTTGCTTTTCCTCACCAAAGGTAGAACGGAAGATCGAATGAATCGTTAGACTGAACGGTAATAGCACGACAAGAACATCAAACGAACGGTTTCTAACCTTGATCTCCACCATAGACGTACGTAGTAACTAGTACGTAGTATGTTGCGGTCAAGATCATGAGCAGAAGCGCGGCATTTTGTTGATGCAGTGAAGCAGAATCATCTGCTGTCACGGATACTCCGTACATGTATCGATCCATGTTGTACATGGACGGAAATAGTGCCAAGCACACACATGCACAAGTACAGTACAGTACACATGCAGAACTCGTCGATCCATTTGTATGGCTCTAGAGACTTGAATTGACTGTTGTTGTTGTTGTGTGATGTGCGTTTTCTGTAGACCACAGACCGGTTACAGGGTCTCCTGTTGAAAGAGGCCAGAAGCAGATTCTCGCCGACAAGAACCTTGAATCTCAACCCTTTAACCCATGTCGATATCATCACAGACCAGACGACAAAACGGTGAACGTCAAGGCAAGGTACGCTCCGGTACCTGACCAGAGGCTGGGAAATTGCGCGACAGCCTGGGTAGAGTTTTGTATCCCGGCTCTGCCGTTGGGGTATTCCGAGAGGTACGGAGTACATCGTACTCCGTAAGTTAGGTACTCTGTACTCCACCCTTTCTAGCGGACAGCGCCGAGTCAAGCCCATGATCCATCCAAGGATTTTTATCCATTGGAGGAGATGGATGTCATGTTGTGAGTTGGAGCAGACGCGCGCCCGTCATTGTATTGAGGATATCGTAGGATATAGCATCGTGAGAAGTTTGTTGCTATTAGTGAGAGATGGGCAATTGACGTTCTGTGGGGAAAAAAAGAAAGGATTTCTCGTTTTGTTAAAGATCAATCGTCAAAAGTCGACAAATGTCCAGGGCTCACCGATAAGTTTGCGTTAATGGCTGGGTGTCAGGCGCGTTTAGCATTGTGCAGGTGATATCTTCAAAGCGTCGAAGGCAATATACTTTTTTATACTTTCTTTGCCTCTTTGCCTCTTTGCCTCTTTGCCTCTTTGTCTCTTGGATCCGAAACCCGAGTATCAATTGTTCGCTACCTTTTCTTTTTCTTCTTCTTTTTCTTTCACACAGATAATATAGATACGATACTTAGAGTGCTCATTGAGAAAAAGGGAAACTATTGGATTTGACTCAAGCCTCGAGTCGAGGCAAGGGAGCTAGAGCTGCGAGAGAGATTCATGGGTTGGAGATACTCTAATTTCAAGTAGATTCCGGCATCCAAACTCCAAGCTGGCACAGTGTTTCCAGGGTCTTGGCATAACAGTGATGCAGGCTGTTAATTGTGTAGTTTGTACAGTACATACAAGAGCCTGTGGCATAACCTATCCACGGCCCCTCAATCTTGAGTCTTGGACGACAGATACTCCTATTCCATGTACCCCCTTAAGTTTTAACCCTTTCTCCTGCTTGACTCTTCTCCTTCTCTTTACCTACTGGATTCGGCTGGGCCAGACCCTGTGAAAAACGCGGGCTAAATGCTGAGTGCTGGTTGGCGTGTATTGTTTGGCCCCCTTCGCTTGTTTCTGTAGCGCTGCCCACCCAATGCTTGCCCTGTGGCCGGGGGCCGGGGGCCGGGGGGTCTCCCCTAGTAGTGGAGATGGGATGGGATGGGATTGGGGTGCTGATTTCTGAGGTGCCTGGCCTGGAGTGGCCTGGGCTTTTTTTTGTGGTAGGCTCGCTTGGTTCATTCAGTCGTTACCTATCCGTACCCTGCCCTGTCTTGCCTTGCCTTCCATGCCTTGCCTAGAAGGAGGTGCAGGTATTAGCTAGTATTAGGTGATGGTGCTGGTGCTGGTGCAGGTGCTGGTGTTGGTGCTGGGTGATGGTGCTAAAGTGCACGCACTGACCTGACTGCTTCTGCTTAGGTAGGTCTTGTCCCGACCCGGTCCCGTCCTACCGTCTCCGTCTCTCGTCTACTCTCTTGCTTTGCTTTGCTTCTCTCTCCCCTTTCCAAACTTGATCTCCCCATCAACGTTACCGACCATCGTCTCCTTCGATCTATCTTGGGGCTCGCCCTCGCCCTCGCCCTCGCCCTCTCCCTTCCGCCTCGACTCGACTCGACTCGATCCGATTCGACTCGATTGCCTATGAGCTGCCTCGTCTTACTCTTTTTTCGGCATCTCTTCTGTTAATTGAGGTGAGTCAAATTGACTTTGCTTTGCCGTTTGCTCGAAACCGGAATGCGTGGTGGTGGACAGTGGTCTGCTCAGCTGTGCTGTACTGTGTTGTGTGTGTTGTGCTGTTGTTCCGACAAAAGGGAGCTCCCGCGCGACGTGGAGATCCAACAGCCTGGCCTACTTTTTGGTCGCTGCAATCAATCTCCAGACGGCCGACCTCAATCGAATCATACCGGCGACTTTGCAGCATTCAAATTGCTGAATTGCGTTGATCGCTCTCTATCGCGTTTAGCGGACCTTTTCGGCATCGCTTTTAGGGGGCTCCCGTACTGTAGCAGCGGCTGGCGGCTGGGTCTTTGGGTTGGAGGTGTCTCTCTTGCCGCGCCTCTCCAATCAAGATCCCAGCACCTGGCCAACAACCCAACTTGACCAATCCATCGCCTCATGCTTCTCTGCTCGCCCAACCACGAGCACCGCCACTGCATCCGTTTCTCTTGTTTTCACTCCTTCATCTATTTATGTGTACATCAAGTTTTCATCAAGACTGACCGCCGTCTCGTGCATTTTGTTTACAGGCATCGATTTGTTGAACCCGTTTCGATTCTTAGCACGACTTACGCCCTCGCCGCGACGACCGAATTTCCCGTATCTGTCTAGACATATTGCAACGGTGGTCCCTTGACCGCCTCCGCAGCCGACATGGCCTCATCATCATCCAATGTTGTTGGTGTTCACTATCGCGTGGGAAAGAAGATTGGAGAGGGTTCTTTTGGTGTTATTTTTGAAGGCACTAATTTGCTGAACAACCAACAAGTTGCTATCAAATTTGTTAGTATTGAAACGACCCGCGCTTTCGCGCCTAGGTTTGATTGGCGTTACTGACTTCTTACCAGGAACCTCGTAAGAGTGATGCTCCCCAGTTGCGAGATGAGTACCGAACCTACAAGATCCTTGTTGGCTGCCGTGAGAAGATCCGATCTGAAACAATCCCTACCGTTATATACTAACTCCAGATTAGCCGGTATTCCCAATGTTTATTACTTCGGTCAGGAGGGTCTTCACAACATTTTAGTGATCGACTTGCTCGGCCCTTCGCTTGAGGATCTCTTCGACCATTGCGGCAGACGATTCTCTATCAAAACGGTTGTTATGGTTGCTAAGCAAATGCTTTCAAGGGTTCAGACCATCCACGAGAAGAATCTGATTTACCGCGACATCAAGCCCGACAACTTCCTCATTGGACGCCCGGGCACCAAGGCTTCAAGCGTTATTCATGTTGTCGACTTTGGCATGGCCAAGCAGTACCGTGACCCGAAAACGAAGCAGCATATTCCATATCGCGAGCGAAAGTCACTGTCTGGAACTGCTCGATACATGAGTATCAACACTCATCTGGGACGCGAGCAGTCCCGTCGAGACGATCTCGAAGCTCTCGGCCACGTCTTCCTGTACTTCCTTCGTGGCGGCCTTCCCTGGCAGGGCCTGAAGGCTGCTACCAACAAGCAAAAGTACGAGAAGATTGGTGAGAAGAAGCAGACCACTGTTATCAAGGATCTCTGCGAGGGCTTCCCCGAGGAATTCTCCAAGTACCTGACATATGTCCGCAACTTGGGTTTCGAGGACACTCCCGATTACGACTATCTCCGAGAGCTCTTCACCCAGGCTCTCAAGAACACGGGCGAGGTTGAGGATGGCGAGTACGACTGGATGAAGATCTCTAAGGATTCGGGAAAGGGATGGGACTCGAAGAACCACAGCGGCGCGTACCTCCACAACCCGAATGCTCGACCTGGTCCCTCCCAGATGGAGCTGCACAGTGGCCACCGCGCCGGGAATACCACCTCTCACCAACAAGCACAAAACCTTACTGTCGGCCGTTTAAACGCCGCGCAACCCCCTCCTCCGTCTCCGATCAAGCAGATGGGCAAGCAGAGAGATCGGCCAAGCGCCCCCGGCGCCTTATCAGCGCAGAGGGGGAGCGGGGTTGGGGGTCTTCGGGACATGGGGACGCCCACTGGCTCAACCCAAGCTCAGTTCCAGAACAGCGCCCAGAACCTGCCTCAGCAGCCGAGGACGTCCCAGCAAGGCCCAGCGACTCAGCCCACCCAGGCTAGCGGCCAGCAGTCCAACCCCCAGCCCAGTGGCTTCCAGAAGCTCATGAAGACACTGTGCTGTGGTTAAGCGTATCCTGATTGACAGTTAAGAATTTTCTTTGTTTCTTCATTGCTGCGGCGTTGTGCTTCAGGATCAGTATTATGACGACAGACCCGAGCTTGAGGAGGATCACCCCATTTGTTCAAAAAAGGGACGTGGTTGATGGTTGAGAAGTCTAGCTGAAGCTCAGTCCTGTTCACGGATGGAGAACTGTGTGGATGTCCGGTGCAACAACAACAACCTACCTCGGCGGAGTTGGTTCGAGTCACAAACGCGCTCCTGAGCCATATGCTCAAGCGTCACTACTCACCTCTGAAACTCACTGTATTCGAACTCGATCCACACCATCTCGGTATTATAGAACCCTTTGTCCTTCTACATACCTTTTTCACTAGTCGATTTACTTGCATGACCGCCCGAGGGGGGAAGCAGGATCTGGCTTGGGACGAAGACAAAGGGTTTTCCTTTCTCATGTCTGGCAATCATCACGAAATTATACTAAAACCACGTTTAATCTTCAGCGCAGCGCAGCACGGCGCAAGGAGACGGTGCAGGGCAGCATTTTTGGGTTTGGCTGGGTGTTTCTTCTCTTATTTCTTATGACGCTGTCCATAATATCTTTGTGTAACCACCAAACGAGACGAGCGACTATCGGGCGGCCTGACGGCGTCCAGTCTTGGCCTGGTGTAGATGGAGCGAGCAGTTAGCGTGGGGATGAGTTTGAAGTTTGCAAGTTTGGTGATTTGTTGTGAAACAAAGATAGAGCACTATAGGGAGTTATCGTTTTGGCAATTTTTTTAATGGGAAAAGAAAAAGGCGTCGCCATTTTTATTAGTCTCCATGTTCCATCCGTTCATTCATATGCATGCATTTAGGTAAAGGATAATAATAAGCATCGTCATCATGTGTATATATATGTAACATTACACGGCCATAATCACCAACGAAACAACTAGTAGATTTGTTGCCGAACAATCCCTTGTGATATTTTTTCTGATACGCAATCCCATCAACACCCGACCCAATGAACAATACACCGAACAAGTCAACCGGCAAGGTCAAGGATCTAGCCCGCAAACAAACGCTTCATAGACCGATCCGTTTAGGTCAGCTTCTGCTTGATGAAGAAGGATCGGAGATGCGAAAGCTGCCAGGTGCAGGTGATGCCAAGAACAACGAGCTGAATGACGATCCATCGAATAACACGAGCGTTTGTAGACTCGGACTGATCTCGGAACTCGGCCTCTCGTTCCTGTTACATGGCGTGGTCAGTTTATTACTTTATTGGACATGTTGGCTGGTGATACTTACACGCTGGAACACCTGCTCTCTTCGAATATCAGAGAGACGGGCATTGAGGTCCTTGACACGTGACGTGATGTCCTGGATCTTGCCCTTGTCGCTGCTCTCGATCTGGTTGGTCTCGCCGATAACGAGGTCGAGAGTCAGTTTGATGCCGCCGTTGGGGTTCTTGGCTGAGAGCCACGAGGTGCGGCCTGAGCTGGACGACGGCGTGAAGCAGAGCTTGTGGTCACCGGCATCGGCAGCGGAGAAGGTGAAGCGGCCAGAGGCAGCACCGCGCTGAGAGACGACACGGTGGTCGTTATCGAAGATTTCCTATTTGATTTTGTCAGTAAAAAAGGATTTATATATACAGCTTAAGTGCTTGCGGAAGGGGACAGCTGTCCGTGCTAACATACGTCGACATTGATGTAGATGCTGATTCCGTCGTGCTTCACCCAGGCTGATACTCGGTCGTCCCACTCCTCAGCACTGTAGTGTCCGACAACAAGCGTATCCTTGGGAAGCTCCTCGTAGAAACACTTGGGTGTCGTGCCGTCGATGAAGAAGTGCAGCGCATTCGCAGCGGCGCTGAGCGACAGGAGAGGAAGTAGGAATTTCATGATGGCGACTGCTTCCTAGCGCTGATGAATTGGGCGCAATTGATCAATCGGGGTTATCGTCGAGAGGGGAGGGATTTCCCAAGGGATGCCGTTGTGTTATAATAAAGGTGGTATCTTGAGAAAGCAGCTGTCCCCCTTTGGCTCTGGCTTCGACGGTTGGCGCCCGCGAAGCTGCCACGTTCAAAGATCGGCTTTGGGTCAGGGGGGTTCAGCGCTGTCACGTGAAGATAACGACTTCCTGATCCCGGGGGAAAGGCGGCGCATCTTTAGCTGCATTCTCTCGAATCAACCAACACCCAAATTTTAACGCGTCAGAAAAAGCGGTTCGAATCCGACCAAACGCAGCGAGAAACAATACAATAATCAAAATACATAACATAATAAAGGGTCGAGTGGTTGTGTTTGATAGTTTTGGTGATGGAATCTCGAATCTGAAGGATCTCTGGACTAAACAACCTCACCTCACCTCACCTCACCTCGATTTATTCTCTTCCCCAACGACACGCTCCGATAATGACCTCTTCCGACGTTCGCGATGTCCTCAACCTGGGCGACGGTGCGTCTGGCCCCCGATCGAGCAAAAAGCAAAAGATCTCAGCACCGAGACCGAACTTAAAGGGCCTGGCGCGTGAAGTACACAACCTTGGAGGCGACAACCCTATCGCTATCGTCCCCGAAGTCACGCATTTCAAGAAGCGGCGCTTTACTAGTCGCAAACCTGCTGCGAAATGGGAGATGCGACCATTCAAAAACTCGGCGCGGACTGATTCAAATCTTACCTTGCGACACTGGAGGAGGAAGGACGAGAAGCAAGAGGGCAATGACCCATTGCAGGAACAGACGAGTCAGGAAGAACAACCACAACCGCCTAAAGACAAGCTCGAGGATTCCGCGTTTGCCAAGTTCAACGTGCAAGTTTCAGTACCACAGTACAGCGAGGGCCAGTACGAGCAATCACTACAACACAGCGACTGGACCAAGGAGGAGACGGATTATTTGCTCGAACTGGCACGAGATTTTGACCTCCGATGGCCCTTAATATGGGATCGCTACGAATGGAACCCTCCGGCTATGAACGGGGAGGCTGACGCCGACGGCGACGAGAGTAAGGCAATCGTGCCGACGACAAGATCTCGCTCCCTCGAGGATCTCAAGGCACGATATTACGAAGTCGCATCCAAGATGATGGCAGCACAGAAGCCTGTGCAGTACATGACGCAACCCGAATTCTCCCTCCATGAACTCATGGCACACTTCAACCCGCAGCAGGAGAAGTCTAGAAAGGAGTTTGCGCTAAATGCTCTAACGCGGTCACGCGAAGAAGCTCGCGAAGAAGAATCGCTCTTGCTGGAGATTAAGCGAATTCTGGCACGCAGCGAGCGATTCAACGATGACCGGCGCGAGCTTTACAACCGCCTCGATTATCCTCGAGCGGATACTGACATCAACGCTTTCAAGTCTTCTGCGGGCTTGCAGAACCTCCTACAGAACCTTATGACCGCCGATAAGTCCAAGAAGCGTAAATCACTAATGCCTGGCGATGGCATCAGTCCATCTGGCACAGCACCCCCACAAACAGCAGCCGCTGCCTCTGCTGCTGCCACTGCTGCTGCCGCGGCCGCAACACAAGAGGCTGGGAGGCGCGAAAGCACGGTCGCATCTACTGGTCCTCGCGAATCTACCGGCCCTGCTCCTACTCCAGCAGCTTCGAACAATAAAAAGGGCCAGCAGCAACAACAGCAGGAGCGCCGCAAACTCACGACGCAAGAAGAGCTGTTATATGGTGTAACACATCATGACCGACTCGGCTCCGGGCCAACTTTCCGAACAGAGAGAATCAACAAACTATTCTCACATAAGTCGAACCAGCAGCAACTGCGTATCACCAATGTCCTCAACGAGTTAGACGTGCCTAACAAGCTTGCTATGCCGACCGCGGCGACTACACATCAGTATGAACAACTTCTCGCGGCCGTCAACAGTCTGCTTGATGCTCGTAAGGTCTCAGATAAGCTCGAATCCGAGATCAAAATCGAGGAGGCAAAGAAGGCAGAGCGAGAGAAAGCTCTGGCACCCCCTGAATCCGAGTCGTCGGCTGGCAAAGACAAAGAGACAAAGGATGGGGATAACACAGAAGGTCCTGGAGCCGCTGCAGCGAATGCAGAGAAAACAAATGGCGACGTCACATCTGCACCTGAAGATGCAAGCAAGGATGCTCCAGAAACAGCAGCCCCAACGACCGAAACTGCAGACAATGAAACGGAACAGAACACTGAAACCGATAAGAACGGGCGTCCCGGTAGCAGCGGTGCCACGCACAAGCGAAGTGCCAGTGTCTTAAGCAACATAAGTGACAAGAGCAACAAACGTCAGAAGAAGTAGGACTGCACGTATGTACCACTAAGTACCACAGTACATAGCTCTACGCGCCAGTGACTTACTGCATGCGAGCGACTGCAGCAACGTTCCTGCAGGAACACAGGGGCCTCTGAACCGACATGACGGTGAGATCTACTTAGCCCGGCAGTTGTTGGTTTGGGATCTGTCATACACGCGAGCCCAAGATTTGGCGAGACAGGGTCTCAACTGAACTTGGATGTGTTGTCAAGAGAGGTAGATCACTGTGGAGGTTAGCATGTCATACGAACCGCATCTTCTGAAACATATTATAACGTGTCGAAGCGCCGCCAGTGGAGCTCAGTTGTGTGACTGTTCAAAGACTATGCATCACCAAAGGTACAAACCTGCATTCCAAACGAGAGGGTGGTCGAAGCACATGGATATGTTGACTGCGTGGGGCAGGAATATGGCAGCGTATTGATCTTTGAGCTTGCGAACAAGTGCTCATCCAAGGGGCGTACTTGAAACAATCAAGGATCTTGGTGAATCAAGGACCCTGCGAGGGATGCAGTGGGCGCTAGGAGGCGTGCCGGACAATAGGGGTGACGTTGTGTTAAAGAACCTGCAGCTCATCAGCGGCTGCAGCGAGGCTATCTCTTAATATAGCAACACGTTTCTATAATTATAGCCGCATCCCATGAAGACGATCCGTATCCCTGGATAGAGAAGACCCCTAGAGAAGGATGCATGGAACCATTGAGGGGTGTAAGGCACCCAACGCCTCGGGCCTGCCGACTTACATAGAAGCTGCCTGCTACCAACCCTCAACTTGCCTAAACGGGATCAGAAGCGTTAATCGAGTGGTTCAGATCGACCGAGATAGCGCTGCCACTCCTTCGGAACCTGCTTCTTTGGCGCCAGGAAGACTGATCCTGGGGCGTGGCTCTTGCAAAGGAGAGTGTGCATCGTCTTCAGATCACAGGAACTTCAACAAGGGCCAGCGCTTGTGGATGACAGAATCGAATCGTCTTGATGAAGATCTTGAGCGAGACGCCCAAGCAGTTGCTGCATGGCTGCATGCATGTGTGTTGTAGTCGGCGTTTATACTCTAACAATAGAACTGACCCGCCGCATCTCAAGATGCAAGAGCGATGGTTTGCAGCAAGATATCTGATCTGAGATAAGATTAGTCCTTGCTAGGCGCCAAGATCTTGATTATTCTGGAAAAGCTGCGAGATGAGGGCATACTATGCAGGGTCGGCGCTTAGCTGGCGGCTAGTTGTGAACGTACGAACCACCATTGGACGTGGAGCCTGTAAAATCAGTTGCGAGGGCGCTGATGAGATATTTTTAGATAAACAAGCGTTGTATAATTAGAAACAAAGTTTCCGTGATATATTATATGTCCATCATGAACGAAATGCCTGTGGTGTTGAGGCTCTGAGACGTGACGTCCTCTGCATCAAGCAAAACGACTCATGATTGGTCCCGCATCCTCTGGTAAGTTTACGAGGAGAATATACCGATACTGAAACGAATGTTTTCGCTGATGTGATTTTTTATTAAATACCGAGGACCCTGGAAATGTAGACGTATAGTTCAGGCGTGTTATAGGGCTGATGTGTACATTCGCACTCGTGATAACGCCTATGCACATCCGGGCATCAGGACGAGAACAGATGCGCACACCGAAAACCGTCGCCGTCAGCCTGAAGATATCGAATTGACCTATGGCGAGATTAGCTTAGATGCCTCCCCGTCTGTCGTCTCTTCTCTCGACATATTTCGATAAGGGATAGACCGATGCGCTCATGCTTCAGGCGAAGACAAGAGTGTGCATCATCTTAGTACGCCATCGACCAACACCATGCATCTTATTTCACATGCGCCACCGCGGCGTACAACTGTGAAGGTCGACACTGGTAACTCCGTTTGATGCAAGATGGTGACGGAGCGGGGGAGTTGCAGGCGAAGAATCAGTAATCAGTATGAAGGATATAACTCAGCCAACAACAACCCGCCACCAACAAACCATTCGGGTCTATCTACAGCCTTGCCATAGCATGATACGGAGGGGTCGATTCTTGCCTTCTTGGATTGCCGAAACTCAGAGTATACCACCAAGTCAACCGAGTCTTGGCTCCGAGCTTTGACTTGTAGTCATGCAATATCCTAAATTCCTAATCATCAACGTCCGCGAGCGCCGGCGACATTTTTGACCATCTTATGCGCCAAGGAGAATTGAGTTGGCTGTTTGACCCATCAAGGAAAAGCAGTTTGTTGTTTTAACCAACAGACAGGGTTGGGATACGAAAGTTCAAGCCGTGGTCTCCAACAGGAACCTTTGAGCACGCTAGAGCTTGATGGACCAGGATGCAACTCGGCAGTCCCATACACATCAACCGCCTTAAAGTCGCACTTGAGTCTGTAGTCAGTGCCCGTCATGTTCCGTGCCAATAGCGTCAAGGATGCGAAGATACCCTCTAATGTGCAATGATCGTCGTCGATGCTATCTTTGCAGTAATAAGTTGAGTACTTTACCCGCAAGGGTAGTATTCGGACCCGCTGTGCGGAGGAATACTTCCAATCCAATCTTCGTTCTGAACTTATCCTGCTGATCAATCACTGGGTCTTTGAAGATGCGGCTCCTGTTCGCGACCTGCTCCAATCTTGAGTGTATTCGCTCTGTTTCGCATCATGGGGAGCTGTCTTAAAATACGACCGAAGGTGGCACCCTTACCTCTTGCCTGAGGTGTAACGAACCCCCTTGTTAGAGGAATGAGTGAGTGATATCCACTGCCCGACTGAACCCTCCGCTTCCCCGCGCTTTTGCATCAGAAGCTGCAGAGCCGTTGTTGTGCGGTCGTAAACCAACGCAGCGGTGTGCCTGCGCGAAGATGTAGTGCAGTAATATATGCCTAGTTATTACCTGCTAGGCCATGGGTTGGTATATAGAGGCGCTAATTGCCATCACTCTTGCCATATTGGACCTTTAGCTATCTGCTGTGACGGGTTTGAATCACGACGGACCAGCCCCTTGTCTTTAACGAAGGGCCAATCACAGCCAAGAGCCTGCCTTCGCTCATCACAAGCCAACAAGGAACTGTTGATAGCGTGTCTAGCCACAGGCGGGACAAGAGTCAAGATGTACAGCAATTGATGTAGATGCCACAGCTGAATTGAGGAGTTAAACACCAAACTAAAACTGGCTTGGAAGGAAATGGCACTGCATGCAGCAGAAGGCAAGGAATGTGCTCAATATCATTGTTGGCTGATGATGTCCTAAAGTGGAGAGTAGCAAGACAAGAATAGGAACACCGGCAATCGACAGACCAATCATTGCCGCTTGCTAGACCATTTACCATGATGTAAAATCGCAGGTATTCGGGGAGCCGACCCACGGTGCCCGGATGTTGAGATGTGACAAAGGGCCCATGCCGGCTGGGTTACCACTTTGATATAAGAAGGTTTCCAAAAATGGGCTGTCGGCTGTTTCGTTATCAAATACGTCGATGCTCCGTGCTTGAACGCATGCTGGTAGGGCATGCTGCGCTTAAAGATATTTTTGGCTGCTTCAGGTAACTGGGCAAGATTGATGTTGCATGGCCCTAATCTCCCAAAAAGGAAGGGGGAAAAAAAGAAGAAAAAAATTTGGGCGTTGAAGATCTGGCTGCAGCTTATACTCATAGAGAGCTAGGGACTCATGGTAAGCCTCAGTATCCAAGTATTAGGGCTATGAATACTGAATGAGGCCGCCAAACAAGGGCCACCTTCTCGCCCCCCACACAACTGAGTTAAAGAGGTGTTTCGAGCCGCGCCAGCCTCGGTTATTTTGACAGGGGAGCAAGGATATGAAGTCAGCAATGTCCACGACACATTTGTGCACTCAAATTGTGTTGTTGCGTGCTTCGCATGGCAAATAGATCTGAACAGAAGCCGTGCTCGGATACATGGTATTCTAAGGCTAAATACCAGAAGCGGACCGAGCGTATATGAAATCTGGTTGATAATTCAAGATTGAGCTCTAAGTCCTGGCACAGCCGCGGACGATGGCGAGCGACACGAGACAACGCTCTTAGCGTGTTAGACGCGGCGTTAATGGATTCTGTCTCGCCTAAGATGCCTGAACAACAGCATCCCTGCAAAGGCCCTGACCCAGTTGATGATACGTAGTTCTTGATTGGTCGCTAGGGCGAGGAGGCGCACAGTCCCGACACACACATCCGCCGGCATGCGGTGGATGGGAGAATAAAGGCCTGTGGTTGGCTCAGGGGAGAAACCGATCGCCTTCTGACACCGGCGTGGTTCAGGAGGACTCTGGGTGTACAGTCGCTCTTATGTCCTTCGTCACACGGTGTCGGTCAAGAAGAGAAGAGAAGAGAAGAGAAGTATCGAAACTACAGAGCATATAACCTGGCTGGAAAAATTCGGCCAGAGTATTGAGAAGGACATCTCGTATTGGTGTTGTAGATTCACAGTTGGCGAAGATGTACAGCGCAAATACAGAAGCTGAAAAGTGGCATGTCGAGTATTAGAGGTTACCTTTGGTTGTGCAAAAAGTGGAGTGGTGCTCTCTGCGTGCCTGCATCCCGTCTAGGAAAAGTGCAGTACCGCGGCAAGAGCGAACAGGGCGCCGATATGGTCCACCCAACCGTACCACAGGGAAGCCCATTGACTCCCCAGATCTAGCCCTTGTAGTGCTAGCGCACTTTCCAAGTTAGGCTGGCAGTTCGTCGCGGGTTTGAGACCATAGAAGAACCTAGGAACGAAGGATTGGAAGTTTGAGTGTAAATTGATGTGACCCAGCCTTATATAATAATAAGGATCAACCTAAAGACGGGAAACAACAGGGTGATAAGCCGGCTAGTTGCTTATGCCATCTAGTGTCAACATTAACAGGCTGGAGATTTGCTTGTTCCAATGCTCCATAGACATGTCCATATACCTGCTAACGAATATGACATCCCTAGACAGTACGGCAGTTAATTATGACCAAGTCCTCTAATCAATGGCTAATGGATGACAACATGGCACGACTTGCCACTCTGGGGCGCTGGGGTTGCATTTTCAAGTCGTCAATATTTGGAGCCATCAGACGACTTAGCATTGTTCAAGAAGAGCAATGATTGATGGAGAGAGAAACCAAAAACCCACGGTTTATGCGTGTTTCATCTCTACTTTAGGAAGCAAACTTGCCGTTCGCGACGGGAGAGATGGCGCTCCCGTGTATACGAAGGATCCAAGCGAGAAGACCGTCATCAGCCTTGGTGCTGTAGACTCCGTCAAGGCTGTTAGAAGAGTCGCGCGACTATTCGTCGATGGGCGTCAGTCACAGGTGTCTAGCATTGATGTTTTATCTTGCTCTGGCCTCGATCCATTTGAGTGCGTGCAAGGGTCGCTTATTGGGTCCGGAACCATTACCCCAAGGGCGATCCTTGTGCGGGTACTGTACACGTTTGGGGTCGTTTAGACGCCGAAGGATTTCGCTTTATTTCCTGCTCTACTTGAGAACCAAAAGTTAGTTAGGGAAGAAGGGAGCAGAGGTGGTAAAGCCAAGCGCCGCCAGTGGAACCACTGCCATTGCTCAATTCGGTGGAATGAAACGGTTGAGATTTGACAGCGTTGGTGTTGGCTTCGACGTTGATGTTGGCGATGGGTATGCGGAATGGATGGGATGGTGCGGTGGTGGTGATGACGATGAAGCGGGAAGAAAAGCTTGTGAAAGGAGCATCTTGTTCAAGTGGAGTGCTATGCCAAGACGCGTAAATTTAGGTGATTGATATGCAGCTGATGGGTGCTCGCGGCACAGTCTTGTAATAAGTAATATGATTGTCGCGCGTGAGATAAACGAGATGACTCAGACAATTGAAACGACTAACAAGTAATTACCAAGCATGTTGGCCCTGGATAATCCTCATGATGGCCAAAGGCCAAATTTCGCCTGGTTTGACAGTATCATCATTTACTTTGGCTCGTGCAAGCGACTCCTTGTGTATCTCGTCTAATGTCATGCATATAGGTAATCAATGCCGTTCATGTTTGTGTTTCTTGTCTCTGAGTGTCCAGCCTGAAAGACCGCGGCAGAGCAGCGGGAGTGCGGTTTTTGATCCGCTCCTTGGGGGGAGTGTGATTGATTAAAGAGACGCCCCAAGCCATGAGAAAGGGAAGCCATTCAGCGACCCCTGTCACCTTTCAACTCTAGGCACTCGAGCGCGGTCTCTGTCGTCAACTAGGGACTACTCAGCCAGTCGCGCGGCCCATGGTTGCAGGTAGAAGGCGCCGGGCGAGCTCTTGGTCGCGCCAGAGGGACCAAGAATGTGGGAGAGTGTATCGCAGTGTAAGAATACAGTTACTGATGCGATGGGAGTGGATGCTTGAGACAATAGATACTCGTGAGAGAGCCAGTTACTGACAAGAGCAAGCTACGAAAGGATGTACAAAGCATAGTCGATCTGGAGTCAGAGATGTAGGTAGGTACGTACTATAACGGAGAAATTCCGTCCTCTGTGCCTTTTACTTGTCTGATAGATATGGGCCTACTCCAGCTCCAGTGTTAAGTTAATTAGTGGCAGCTCTGAGCTAACGCTGGAGATCCAATGTTTTGGAAATCCCCATCTTAACCTTGACCATACTCACTCGACCGGGTAGTGACGTGATACGACCGAGAACAGGAGCATTGCGGAACTACCAATGCGGTAAGGTATCTCAGTACAGTATTGGGCTGAGGTTGAGGTTGAGGTTGCTCAGACCCTGGAGATGAACAGGGTCGTGGCTGTCCATGGTCCAGGGGACTCTGCAGCGCGGTGCAGTGAAGGTACCTTTGAGCTTGAGGTACTTGCCGGGCTTAAACGAGGTACCGGACCCAGTAGGCGAGTGACGCCGTGTGAAGCGCCACGCCGCCGCGACCTTGGAGAACTGAATTGGAGACTCGAGCATACAAAGACATAGATGATTGGTCTTTGGTGTGAAACAGGTTATTGCTGGGTATGATTGATTGTCTGTAATTGTCATTCAAAGTATCTTTTGGGGTCTTGGTCAAGAGTCTGCGCATCCAAGAACGTTGGAACACAACCGCCATCTATCACAACACTCTTGTCGGGTTACACTTTAACCGCACCGCAAAGCGCTGAAGACCGAGCCGCCCCCCTCCACTCGTTCGGCAATGGAGTAAATGTATGTACATACAGTAGGAGCGGATCACTTTGCCTTTACGGATACCTTAGCTCAAGTTGCAACTGTAATTGCTATACGACCTTCCTACGGATACAGCAACTGCACCATCACCAGCACAAACGGATGGACCCAATACAAGCACCAGCACCAGCACGCAGTGCACCTGCACCACCAACACTGAAAACCAACAACACCAACCGCGCGCCCCATGCCTCTTGCCCGCTCACGTCTCCGCTCTTGGGTCCACCTTCCAGGGTCCCCTGATCCCCGGTTCTTTAATCCTTCCACACCCCTTACGAAGTTTGTGGTGTGGTGTGGTGCTCTCTTTCTTCTTTGCAGCATTAGCATTAGCATCAGTATTGCATTACGCTACGCTACAACTGCACTATTCTTTCCGTTCTGTTCTGTTTCGAATGCTCTCAAACCAAACTCGACAAGGCTCTCTCTCACCTTATGCTACCTCACTCACCTCATTCCATTTGCTAGACTTGATTTGACTTGGCTGGATTGGATCACATTTCCCTGCTTCCTCTGCTGCTGAACTGACTGAGAGTGGTCAACAGGAACTGAAACAAATCTGAGCGCTTCTGGTGTTACTCAAATCTTGGTGAACTCATACAGCCTCTGCGGACTGTCAGTCAGTCAACCAGTCTGTTCCTTATCTGGCCATGCTTCCAAGACGGTCCCTGTCATTGCCGCCGTCTTCCTCTTAGCTTTAGCTTTCGTCTCTCTTACTCACTCCCTCGCTCGCCTCTCATTCTCTGTGTGCACTATTCTACAACTCTAGTGACCCTTGGTTCCTGTTGGGCTGTGCCTGGCTCCCTCTCTCGCTCTCGCTCTCTCTCTCTCTCTCTATCTTTCTCTCTCGCTAACATATTCTCTCCTCTTTCTCCTTCGTTTCTTTCCTGGCACACCCTCACTCCATCTTGGATCTCACCTTAATCTCGATCCTTCTTTCTTCTCCCTCTTCATCCCCTTCCTTAGCAAAGGCTTCCAGTTTTGTCTCTTTCTCTTTCTCCT
>ONZP01000104.1:0-45698 GCA_900312805.1 Fusarium torulosum
CCACCACCCTCTCCGATTCCCCCGTCGTCTGCTGATCCCCTCGGCTTCCCTCCAAAAATTCCATTCGGGTGAGCCAGCTTTAACACTGGACCTTGCTCTTCTTTTCTTTTTGGGTCATCTTTTTTATCGACATCTTCTCTCATCTTTTATTTCTGTTTCCTTCCCTCTATCGCTCTTCTCTGTTCTTGTCTTTGGCATTTGCATGTATCGACATCCTTCGCTAGCCATGAAATAAGAGAGAGAGAGACCCTGCATTATCCCCTGCCGCCAGCGACCAGCGAGGAACGCTCCATATCATCCAACCCCCCACTATCGACCGACCGATCAGACGAATACAACTGTTCAGCAGAAGGCTCTGCCTGTTCTTCTCGAGAAAATATAGCTACGAGATTCAATATCTCGAGCTCTTCTGGCGATCCCAGACTTACATCCTGTCGAAACCCAATTGGAACTTCTTCTTTACTATGGAGGTACACGAGATAACTTCGTCCGGCGCTCCGAGCCCGGCTCTAGATGGCGTATCCACTCCAGCGCCGGACATGCCGGTCAAGGGCAAGAATCGACATCGTCTGCTTCAAAGAATCCAGCGCATATCGTCAACGCCCTCATTGAGCAACCTGCGTCGCTCCAAGTCTGTTGGCAGCCGTGGAAGCCCCTATGGCTCACGAAGCACCCTCTCGTGTGTCAGTCTTGCGGCCACTGGACCGACCCAGACTCCCTATAGCGCCCGTTCATCAACCCCACAACCTTCGCCTCTCGGTCTCCCCAGCGCTTTGAGTTCAACTCCCCAATCTTCAGGGGAATTTCCATTCGACACTCCCGGTGGCTATTTGGCTATCCGTAAAGTCGAAAATGGCACCCCAATCACAATCCCAGGCACTGCCCCTCTACCATCCGAGTTCCGGTCTAAGCAGGATCTCCAGCTTCGAGTTCGCCCTGGTGTAAAGCCTATCCAGAAACCGCCATTCCGTTTTTGGGAAAAGATGCCCAATGAGCTTCAAATTCACATCTTCTCTTTCTTCCAGCCGAAGGAACTCGTGCAGGCATCTCGAGTATCCAAGGCTTTCTATAAGACCTGTTTTGACGGTCAGCTGTGGACATCACTTGATGCTTCAGAATTCTATCGCGAAATTCCCGCCGAGTCGCTCGCCAGGATCATTGTTGCGGCTGGTCCCTTCATCAAAGATCTTAACCTGCGAGGATGCGTGCAAGTCGAGCACTTTAAGCGAACTGAGGTCATTGTCAAGGCGTGTAAGAACCTCATGAATGCGACCCTGGAAGGTTGCCAGAATTTTCAAAAGAGCACGCTTCACAGCTTGCTGCGAAGCAATGATAAGCTGGTCAGCCTCAATCTTACTGGGCTGACTGCAGTTTCCAACACCTCTTGCAAGATCATCGCCGAATCATGCCCTCAACTCGAGACCTTCAACATTTCCTGGTGTGGCAGGGTAGATGCTCGGGGCGTCAAGGCAGTAGTTGAGGCTTGCCCCAGACTGAGAGATCTCCGTGCTGGCGAAGTCGGGGGTTTCGACAACGTTGCAACTGCTGAGGCCATCTTCAAGACAAACAACTTGGAGAGATTGGTTTTGAGCGGATGTACAGAGCTCAGCGACGAAGCTCTCAAGATCATGATGCATGGTGTTGAGCCTGAAATTGACATCCTGACTGATCGACCTATCGTCCCAGCCCGAAAGCTTCGTCATCTAGATCTTAGCCGCTGTGTCCGACTTACAGATGCAGGCGTCCGAGCGATTGGTCATCTTGTGCCAGACCTTGAAGGTCTACAGCTATCCGGCTGCAAACTACTAAACGACGACGCTCTCGAATCTATTCTAGCATCTACTCCCAGACTAACACATCTCGATCTCGAGGACCTCGAGAACCTCTCAAACTCAATCTTATCAGAGCACCTCGCCAAGGCTCCTTGTGCAACCTCGATCGAATATCTATCTCTGAGTTACTGTGAAAACCTTGGCGATACAGGAATGATCCCGGTAATGCAGACTTGCACGAACCTCCAGAATATCGACCTCGATAACACTCGAGTTAGCGACCTTGTCCTCGCTGAGGCGGCAGCAATGGTCATGAAGCGCTCTCAACGATCTACCGAAACAGGAACACGACCTAAACTCACCCTTCAGATGGTCGTTTATGACTGTCAAAATGTCACATGGACAGGAGTTCGTGAGGTTCTCTTCCGAAACACTCAGGTCAAGGCTGTCTCAGGACAACCCGGCCGAGTCAGCTACCCTACTGAGATGATCGGCCTCAAGTGCTTCTACGGCTTTCAGATGACCGTAGATGAGCATCAGAAACGGGTCCTGCGCGGTGACTTCGCATCTGCCGGCCGCCTAGAGAGGAAATGGGCAGACTACATGCAGGCCACCGAAGAAGCTGGCATGACAGGTTCAGGCCATAGAAGACGCAGGCGCCGGGCAAGAGAAGCTCAGGCTCTCCATCTCGACGAGGAGGACAGCGGCGTTGGTCCCACCGGTCGTCGTAGGGCACGCACCCTGGGCTCCTGCGCTGTCATGTAGGCCTCTGATATGATATATATGATACAACAAGCGACTGCACGCCAATATGCACAAGAATGGTATACGAACATGCTCAGAAGGAAATTTCTTTTTAGGAGTATGGGATTTGGGTAAATGGATAGGTGTTCATTTGGAACGGGCTGCTTTTTGTTTCTTACTGGGTATGGCGTTGAGGTAGATCGGGGCATTTTCTTCTTCTTCATGGCGACTCATCATGATAGCGATGTGCACTTCATGTGTATCAAGCATATTAAACAACGTTGTGTATATCTGCATAGACAATCAAGTACATCGGACATAAATTCAAGACAACATCTGCAATACTATCACGACATCTCCGTGCTCACACGTCTTCCATTAAAATATCTCAGTCACTGTTCGTTCACCACGAAGGGATCTCCACCACCGTGAATTCCTGGCCAACTCGCCTTCTTCGCCCCCTACGATATGCGACCACTTCTGCAAGAACTCCTCCGTCGCATCCCAACTTCTAGAATCCCAAGGGGTTCCGGTGTGTGCTCCAGTGACACTTCCCCAGCAAGTCAAGTGATTGAGAGAGTCGTGAAAGAACTCATCCTCGTCAATGTCGTGCATGTGCTTGATTATGTTATCTCTGATATCCTTGAAGGGGATCACATCAATGAAA
The DNA here is from genome assembly GCA_900312805.1 of Fusarium torulosum. NCBI lineage: Eukaryota > Fungi > Ascomycota > Sordariomycetes > Hypocreales > Nectriaceae > Fusarium > Fusarium torulosum. The sequence goes on from ONZP01000104.1 coordinate 3,184, forward strand.
GGGTGATGGTTTACAACGATCTGCTGCCGCGTTGGCCGCAGGTCAAAATGCATTGTGCGAGACACGCGTTGGACAGATGTGATGATAGCCTCCGAGTTAGAATCTGTCTCCGTGTTGTGCCTATAAAATGGCGAGACAGCATCTTCAGAGCAGTACATGGAGCGCGTTATTCCTAACGCAAGACAGTTCTCTAGCATAGCGCTGATTATGCAAATGATATCAATCTGAAGATTGTTTTTGTAGGGGTCTGGGATGACAGGGAGGAGGACTTCTCTCGAAGTATTGGGGACATGAAGTGTAGGACAACCACAGTTAAAAAATAGGACTGCCGTTGAGTTCTGATTGCAAATTGGGTTTGCTGTAAGCCATTGGTCGAAGTCTTGAAAGAATAGGCTTGAGTTCCATGACCCAATATCTGTCGTTGAGTTTGATATCAACGTCCCTGTATTGGTCTGAAGATATGAGGGATTGATGGTCTCGGCACCAAGACTTTCACCAATAAGATCGGAACCGAAGTTTTGAACTAGCTCGAACGTATCAGGGAGAGTCCCAACATCATTCCCTGCAGCATCGGTCTCTTGCCCTGCAGCACGACGCTCGAGCTCCTCTATGCGCTTCCTCTGCTTCTCCCCTGAAGATGGATCATGTCAGCCACTGTCCGCTACGTACTGACTCGGCTTCATTATATAAGAGGGACAGGACAGCCAAGCCATCCCTCTGGTCTAACTTACTGTAGGTCTGTTGAGCCAAACGGTTCTGTAAGCGTCTCTTCTCTGGATCCCGTCGGACAACTTTCTTCTTCATAGCCGAGTGTCCATTTTGGGCGGCCTCACTCGCATTTTTCGAGCGCTGAGAGGCTCGGGTACATTCCTGAACCATTTTTATCTATCAGAAATAGCCTTTCTGAGCGTATTGCTATAGGAATCAGTGGAGAAGTTGAATATATTGAGCGAGGATGTCGTGAGGAATCGCGTAAGCCATTAGATGGCTTATGGCTGACATCAGCCACGAGTGGAGCCAATAATCTTCAACGGTTTCCTATTTTAGACTGCCTGCGTGTCACAATTCGCCTACCCTGGAGCTGTCATAAGCTTGACATTCTTCAAGGTATGCAAGATACTCGTTTAGAACTGTGGCCTAAACCGCATGAGACGACATGGAGTTTCTCGTAGATGTCCTTGGGTGTGGGTGTAGCTATGGTATCAAACTTTTCGTTACAATTCGCAAATATTGTCGTCAAGCTCAATTGAGGCCCTTGTCTAGTGTTTGTTAGATCAACCGTTCATGAAGAGAAATCCGGATTCAGCCCACCAATCGCAGCTGTTCACCGAGTAGGCACTAGTTTTCTCATCGACCCTCATATCCACGCGTCATTTGAGCTAGCTGATATGAAGCTTTTTACTTGGGATTGGACCGGACGAAATGATGCGGCGGTAGCACAGCACTACCCGTAGTACTGGCGCTATCTACTTGCCCCGCTTAAATCGTTGAAGATTCGGGGCTCAAACTGTCCGAAAATGTGGTTCTAAAACGGCTTGTTATTTAATTTTCCCGTGGCCTGTCTCATTCGCATATTGCCCCTTTAGTGTCGTGCCCGGTCATATTAACAACGGCTCCGGTCTTTCGGCAGCTTCTTGACGGTTGGACCGGAGTGTGGGGCCGGGCCGCTCAGCATGTGGCCTACCGAGGTTCCGAGGTCCACCAAAGCCATAGTTTATACCACTTGTTGACGGAGGCTTTCCAACGACACAGCAGAGACTTCAACTCACTCGATACTTCGGATTTCACCCACAAGGTTACATAGCTGTAATATGTCACTTGAAGTCATCTACGTCACTCGTCATGGGGTAAGTCTCCTTTATACTCGAATATTTCCCGGGCGATATTCGGAACTGGTCTCTTTGTTTCGGTATTGACATAACGGCCCTTTCTCTAGTTCCGATCCGGCTGGAGTGTCGACCCTTTGACTGGCGTCTACTCTGCCTTCATACGGTCGCCCACAGGTATCCCCGCAGATCCGGCTCTGACGTCTTATGGAGTTTCGCAGGCAAAAGAGATGGGCAAGCATTTGATGACTCTGGATCCCCCCATCGACGCTGTGTATTCAAGTCCCTACTATCGTTGCCTGCAAACGATAACACCGTTTGTTGAGCTCAAGCAACAACAATTAAATGGAAAATCAAACATCCGGGGCTCTGCGACCGCCACTATCTGTCCAGAATACGGTATAGGCGAGTTCTTTGGGGCAGCGCCATTCGATCACCCAACCCCAGCCTCTCCTAAGCGACTTAAAGAGCTATTTCCAGCATATGATGACAGCTACGTGCCTGTTATAACGCCTTCTAGAAAAGGCGAGACGATCAAAGACCTGTATGAGCGTGTTGCAGCGGCCGTGCAAGGCATCATCGATCGCTGTGATGCAGACGGAAAACGTGCCGTGGTGCTTTGCACCCATGCAGCCGTTGTCATAGCCCTGGGCCGTGTTCTCACGGGTCACATCCCTAACGCCGTCGAAGAAGAGGATTTCCATGCCTTTACTTGCGGCTTGAGCACGTACCGCCGACGAGGTATGCAGAGACGCTCGAGGTCGGGTCTTGGTAAGTTTGTTCTTAAAGGGTGGAATGACAAAGTTTGGCCCCAGAATGTTGACAAACATCTTAACAGACGAATCCCAAGCGTCTATAAGCGAACGCAACTCGGTAGGGGAGTGGCAGTGTGTACAAGACAGTGACTGTAGTTTTCTAAGCTCTGGAGAAGAACGAGGCTGGTGAGTTCGCAAATATTTCCATCTGATTGCTTTCCATTATTACTCCGTCTTGTCTCAAATACCGCATTGGTCACAACTGATTGCGACGCTGACTCGAAATTCAGGAAATTTTCGGGCGATGAATCGTTCCCAGGAACTGGCTCAATGTCACAAGGGGACATCGATTCCAAATTATAGAGCTTATTGTTTAAGAAAACACACCAAGTTATTGGTGGCCATTACGTGATGAATCTCATGCCCGGCAACTTTGTTCAACCGCCGGTAATATTGAAGACTCGGGGACTCATGTCACCGGCGCGACGGAGCCTCAACCGGCAATTTCGCGGATATGGTCAGAGTGTTGAGTCTTGGTGATACGTCAATTATCGAATACTCTGGGTTTATGATCCAAAACCGCTCAAACTGCTTGTGTCATACCCATGGTCCTTGTGCTAAGCCGAAAGAGTTAATTATTACCGAATGCACCCCTAAGAGCAAGCAAGGGCCAGAACGAGGCCGGATGTATGAATAAATAGTAGACCAGATGGCGGCCGGCAATGAATTGCTTGTCTATTCCCGTCATCCTGTTTCTGATGGAGTTGAGCAAGGCCTCCACTGCAACAGACCCCTGATATCTGATATTCGGTAAAGCGTGCTTTCATCCGTATGCAACAGCGGGAAACCCTGGTTCGTTGCCAGGATCGAGGTGTGTTCCCGTAGCCGAACATATCTAATGTCAAGTATCCGTATCTGTAAATGCAAAGGAAATAGTTGACAGTGTCTGTCGCGAGTGGTAACTCCGCGGCCTAAACCTGAGCCATTGGAAAATTGACCAATCAGTATTGTTGAATTGCAAGGGACTTTCCCTTACATCGACTGCATGAAAATTTCGACATCCCCATATGGTAGCGGGCCAGGCCCCCAGTGAGAAGTGACAGTATCGCCTGACCCTTGTCCTGAGCCGATCGAAGTAGCCATTTCGAGAGAGCAACGAGGTTGGCGCTAAATTGCGTACAGACTGCGCAACAATCTACATGGAGAGCAGTCCTCGTGGGAATTAGGCTATCGATAGTGACAAGGATTATCATACCAACGATTGCTTCTTTCTAAAGAAGTTAGGAGCATTATTTACCTTTGGTCTAAATATCAACTAGCGCCTCTAACAAGCGACCAGAAAAAGGCCCTTGACAAATAGCAAGCGTGTGTTAACGAGGTTTGCTGAAAATACCGAAAGGATTGTGCTCTCGGTGTCCTGTGCTATATTGTATCGGCTTGTGGAGAGTGGCAGGGGTCGAGGAAGAAGAATACAGCGTCCAAATGTTTTATCAGTTGAGGAATAACATTCTTTTGAGATGTTCTCCATATATCCAAGGCAAGGAGACTATTGAACTCGGGTATGCATCCGTAACCATAGTGCTGCAGGTGGTTCGGTAAAAATGGGGATATCGTCCTAACTTAGGGTGAATTTATCCGTAGTTCGGTAATTAAAGGAAATAATAAATTAGACATTAGAAACTCGGTAGGATTTCTAGCTTCAGGAACCCGGTAGCTCAGGCCTGGGGGCCTAACCAGCAACATACTGCAGGCTGGCTATTCGTCAAGTAAACCTGTGCTGGTCATAGCGACTCAAGACGATAGCCTGATGAGATGGTGGAGACAGTGGAGCCCAGGGTTTGAGGAGGAAAGAGAGAAGCCGATTTAACAAGGAAATATCGGCATTGACCAGATGAGCGTGTTAATGATGAGATGTGTGGCGTCCGATGGCTTAAGACTTGTATTCTCTCTACCGATGTATTGAAAATGAGGTGCTTGGATAAGTCGATCAGTTAACGGTTGATTGAGGTTGTACAACATATGTTAGTAGCGTGACAGACGCCAGGCGCTTGGGTCATGTGCTTGTGGTTGAGGTAGGTACGATACACGATACCCTAACCAATTTCTGTTTCTTCAGCACAGGGCAATTGCTACCATGAGGGCTCAAGCTATAGTACCTAGGAAGTTGACAACATCAAATGGAATGGAAGTCGCCAAGTCTCAAAAGAGCGTCATCGCCGTTGATGCCTCAGGTTTTAAATGAAACAACTTCCCTGCCACTCTTGTGTCTCGAGTTGACCTGAAGTTTTGACCGACGTTGCCCTCGCAAACTTCTTAATTCATCATCCTAGTTCAATATCTGTCATCTCTCATTTTGCTCAACTCGCGACGACGCAACGATAGTATGTAAACCGCGACACCGCCTCAAACAGCAGGCATCTTTTCTGCATCGTCGACCGGAATAGGATTGGCAAGGTGTGGCTGGTCGCCCAATGTGCAGCGCTCATTCGCCGAGTTGGCCAAGGCAATGGCAATAAAAAGCAAAATTGTCATCCATTGGTGACACAGGTGTCTCCCTGACTGTGGCCCTCGACTCCTCATTCAATATGAGAAGCCGATGACGCCCAGCCGCATGGCGCTGTAGGCTTGCTGGGGTTATCACGATACCATGACGGCGCCGGAGACGCTATTGCGCGCCTATACTGAGTTCAGTCGGACCTGAGTGGTTGCTACCGATCTGGAAATGCCACCATCTGCAAGTATCCGATTATGATACTGTAGATTCTATCTTAATGCAACAGACACATCATCTATCGGATTTCTGCTGAATAAATCAGAAACAGTAATGCATCGACCTGCTTCCACACCGAAGAGCGATCTTCAACGCCGATTTTATCGCCACAATCAAGATCAACTCGAGCCAGAGGGGCCACGAGAACCAACAGTGTTGATTCAAAAGCCATTTCTCAGAACTGTCGATAATGGATGTTGTCTTTGTGCCTTACACTCCCCACACGGCAAGCGTGCCCTCCCTCGCAGCACGAGTCCGAGATGACCTGTGTTTGGCATCATCAATACACATAGGACCTAGTTGACTGTCGTTGCACAGCTGCAGACTTCGCTAGGAAGAGATGGCTTATCGAAGCTCGACTTGGACCGGAGTAGTTTGCTGGAGATGAGCCATCTGCACTAGAGCGGAGCAAGAGCGCCCACACGAAATACATGTCAGATGTGACAGTATCCTCACCCTTCACGTACCTTTCAGCTTTTGTCCGTTGTTACTTGTTTTTTCTTTTCTTTAGCATATGTACTCAACTGCCCATACCCATGTACACCGCTGCTTGGGAAAAACGCCTTTTTTGCGTTCATCCTTTCATCTCCCACCACGGCAAGCAAGTTCCAAGTAAGTGGCCATTGATGCAGAATGCATAACACCCCATTCAAGCCTTGTTAGCTCCTGCGGATGCAGCACAGCACCGTTGGTTTCCTTTAATTGGCCTCGTCAATTGCAAACCGTTTGTCCCTCCCCACTGAGGCCCGAAGCTCGTCTAGTCTGGACTATGGGCTAAAGTACTGAGTACATACGTAAATATTATCGAGTCACAGTGTTGTCGCTGGATGCCATGCGTAGAAGCTGTACGCGGGCAGCCTAAAATCATATGCTGAGTCGATCGGGACTCACACAGCAGTTGGCTGGGTGTGCAGTAACCTGTTGTCATCACATACGTTTCGCGAATAACACCTCCAGCTTGACTGGCACCTGACCATTGGTTGTCCCAGCGGAACGGTTGAGGCGCACGCTACAGCTTATTCCCAACTGTGGTGCATTTAAGTAAGCTAATATTGCGAGCAAACATTTTTTAATACGAGGGATCCTGTTGCTCGCGGCAGTGAGAACAACAGCGGATTGGCCCAGATGGCACACACACCAACACAGTGGCAACCCCGGCTTGCTACCCCCGGCCCATTGCTTCCTGCACCCATCTCGAGCGAGATCTGGTTATGATCTAAAAGACAGGGTTCGCCCCAGACAGTGCAAATTCGGCTTAACGCGATCTGAAATGAACGGCTCGATAAATGGGTCGTGGTAGTCTAACTAACAAGAGACAAGAGGAGCCGGGGTACCTTGATCTTGGTCTAACACACCCACAGTGCTCAACTTCAACAACCCAACCTTAATAGCATGACAGCTCTAGTAGGGCATGTTGGCTGTTGGAAGCAACAAGGTTTTGTGGCAGGGCTCTCTAGAGAGTTGTTGGCTATCCTTGTCTTCCTCTTGGGTTGCTTGCTTCAGGTGTAAAACACAATACTATACCGAGATGTGCGCTAAAACGTACCTCGTATACGTACCTTGTATTATTAGGGATGGGCTACTCCGCTCAACTACCCTCCCTTGCTTCCACGCGATGCGGGCCTCTGACTGCTTGAGAGTAGGTAAGTATCTACTCCTTTCACTATGGTTTATCATGAGTGTATTCGCGTCTGCTTTGTGTTGTTTCGGATAGGATTTGCTTTTGGTACATTTGCTGGATGGATCGTTCCCCACGAGAGATCTAGGGCTATCCTTATATGCGTAGCCGGTCTGGACTCTGGAAGCATTATCTACAATGCGCCCTCTAACGCTCCACCATTGATGGCAGATGAATTAGCCCGCAAAAAAGCATGGTAAAGAATGATCATCCCGTTGTGGACGGGCGCCTACACGTGCTGGCGGAAGGCTCCGGCGCAGAAGTGGCGCTCTCACTCGCATCAAAGTATCCACGCGAAGCTATCTTTGTGGCCGCAGGTACGGATATAACCCCGGTTGATATTTTACTTCTTCGCTCCACCTTATCTCCTCTGATGGCGGGGAGGGTGTCCCCTAAATGAGGCGCTTTGCCCAACGCCAAGTCGGATTGTTAGTAGCGTCTACTGTATCTACTCGAGCAGGGATGACACACATGCCCCTTCATAAGTCGAGACAATCACTTAACTAACCGTCTTCCTTTGATGTTGGCTCATCACTGTCGGTTCACCTCCCGGACAAAAGAAGAAGAAGAGGAATCATATGCTAGTAGAACCACCAAACATTTCTTGGTCCTACCAACAGATCGACTCTCAACATATCGCTAGTCAACAGTCGACTACAAGAGATCCAATTCCCTCCCCTCTCATCGGGACGTTCTAGTTCGACGACCTGCCCGCATTTTCAACATACTCCTCGCACAAATTCCTCCCTTCTTTACTCAAGTCCCTTTCCTCGCCCTTCATCCCTTGCTTAAGTCTTGCCAACCAAGACGGATCTAGTTTCGACTCGCTTTTGCCCTTCCGCCAGCCTCCAAACTTTTCAACTGACGTCTAACTCCTCCCTGATAATTCTTCAAGAGGCGAACCATTTCCACCTGAATCATAACAAACAACTCTGGATCATAACAAAGAGCCAGAACCATTTACATCGTCCCGTCTCCTTATCGTGAGACGGTTGCCAACATGAGCATTCATCCATTCCTCAGGATGGAGGGGACATCTGAAAGACCCTTGGGACAAGTTCCAAACCCAACACACACCTACCAATGCCCAACTCGACCCCAAACCCCACCAGGCTCAACATCAGGAAGCCCTCGAGTGAAGATTGAGGGTAAGTTTTTTTTGTTTTTTTGGCTTAATCGACCAGCTTCGGCTTTTTACTACAGTAGTAGAAACTAACAAGACTCCAAGAGTTCACAATACTTCCTGGACTACACAATGTCGCATCACCTCAAGGGAACACCCCCACAAGACTCCCTAGTCTAGGAGAGTTTGACCAAGGAGTAGAGGCCCTCATTCGAGCGCATGGCACTGCAAAGACTTGCTCCCCTCAGTCTTCACTCCACCGAATCGCCCGTAACCCAACTGCTCTTGAGCCCCTGAGAACTATCACTCAACCTCAACCTTCCTGGTCATTGAGAGACCGCTCAGCCGAGGACTCTTCCAGTAGCTACCCTGTCTCAAGGAGGGGGACCGTCACCAGCACCAGCCAGTACCCTATCTCTCCCGACTATTGTCAACAATCTCTTGCAGGCACCTATGGCAACACAGACACGTATTATGGCTATGCTGCCAGCAGCCCTTCCATTCAAGGTCTCCCAAGCATGAGCTACTACCCAAGCCCACCACCAGATGGTGGCGAGGGCCGACATATCAACCAGAAGTACACGACAGAGGAGGGCGATTACATCATCTACGCCTGGCACGACAAGAAGATGAAGTGGCTACGTATTAAGCAGGAATTTGCCGCCCGATTCGGAAGGACTCCCGAACGTACCGTTCAAGGTCTTCAAGCCTGGTATTACCGTATGAACCAACGCATACCTGTCTGGGACCAAGATGGTTGGCTCTGCTTCGACAACGAAGATGATCTCGAACCTCAACATGTCAGCATCAAATGTCGTGAGCGTGACAGCCAGGACAAGCCCACGGAGCCCCTTGGCATTGCCCAACGATACCCCGAACGGGCTATCCACTACTGTTGGGTTGATGCAGAGACGAAATTCAAGGCCCGAGATTGGGGTACGTACCCTCTCCCTATGCATGGTGATGATCAATAAGACTAACGAGGCTCATAGCTAACAAGCGAGCTTTACAATACCGCGAGAGGCGAGAGCGCCGTCGGAGAAAGGAGCAGCGACGACTAAAGCTATAAAGAAGCGAAACGATGGTGCCACCAACCTCAGAACAAGGCCACCAGCAAGCGGCGCTTTGGAATAGACCAACAGCGACAACATGGACGAAAACGGAGTGGCATCAACCACTTCCCTGACGAAGCGATTTGCTTTCTTCCTTTTCTTTCCGACTCAATATTTCTATATCACGCCTCTCGACACGACCGAATTTCCGACGACACGAAGATCATGTATCACATGCCCGTATCATACCCTAAAGCATGTAACTAGCTCTCCTTTGTTATTTACTTGTATTTCTCTGCATATTCATGTTTACTTGCCCCTTGTACACGTTTATATAAGTGCCGGGGAGAAGACAGGAGGGCCAGGACGGTCCAGTAGAGCTTGCATCGAGCAAAGCTCGATACTTGAAGGATTAGGCGTTATGCGAGAAGGACTACGAGACACAACGAGCTACCAGGCCTTGCTGTTACATTTCGCACAACTTTGTACCACTAGACAGATCACGATGAACTACCAGGAATAATGAGGGATGGATGGGATATGAAAAAGAAGGCGTTCAAGGATGTTAGTTAAGATGTAAAAATTTACTTGTTAATATGATGCAGAGTTTACTGTCTCTACCTTTCCTTAGTGCAAAGCTTCTATGTCAATGTCTATTGTGATTACATTGGCGTTTAACTACTACAATAAGCTTAAACTTAGTGGAGATGCCATCATATCTCAACTTTGTAATCCCAAAGCCACCATCCCCGCTCTCCCGCCGTCATCTGTACACGCGCACGTCAAGGACGCAAGCCAACCCATTCGGCATTCGCGTCTGTGGTGATAAAGCGAGGGCAAACATGTAGATCCTCTAGTGGCTGAAACGGGCGATGCTGTTAGCACAGGGCTGAAAAGTCCGGATGCTTCGAGGGCACGTGTTTTGACGACGGTGTAGCCAGGCGTGGTGCAGGTGCAGATTTCCCTGGTCTGAAACGGGACGAGAAGATTGCGATCCCGGTTCTTAATATGCTTTTGCACACATCGGGAAGTGCGTTGAGTTGCTGGCGCACAAACCAGCATTGTCTCGAGATGCAACACCTCATAGTTCGTACCCCCTCCTCCAGGAGCAAACAATCGAGAGCCTTCCACTGTGTAACGGGCTATCCGAGTCTAATCATTCGACAAAAGAATGGTGAGCCATGCCGGATTGGGATCGTTGGTTGTGTTGTTGCTTGTTGCTTGTGGCTTGAAATGCAGGTTCGGCTAGCGCGACGAATGACGATGGTGCCACGCCTCCAGGGGCACACCGCTATGGCTTGCACGATCTGAGGTCTTGAGAAAAAGAGAATAAAGAGTTGGAATGTACAATCATACACTGTCGGTTGGTGGTTAATGGCAAGGCTGGGACTCCACGCGTTGAGGCTTGGCCATGTTCCATTGTCGACTTGCTTGCTGCTGGTGGGCTGAAAGTGTGACGCCTCAAAATCTTTAGACTAATTTAGTCTACTCTGTGCAGCTCTGTTCTATTGGAAAGCACGGCTGCGTTTCACATAGGTTCTGATGCGAGCCATGGTGGTATCGTCGTCGTTGTTGACATCAAGTACCATGTCATTGTCGCTTTCGTCGTCAAAGTCTTCGTTATCAAACTCCTCGTCGTCGGATGCATTCCCGTTGCGATAGCCATAGGCATGGCGCCCGTATTCGTCGTCCGACTCCACCTCGTCCTCTGGGTAGTCTGCCGTGTAGTAGTTCTCGGCTGAGAAGTTTGCCTCGTTAGTCTTTTATTCCTGAAAGTCTTCACACTGGGTGGTGTCGTCCATGGACGGCTGAGTGACTCACCATTCTCATCCTCGTCGTCCTCGTCAAGCTCATCGTCTTCGTCGCGTTCCGGGCCAAAGAACAAGTTACTCTCTTCCTTGCCGTCGAGAACCAACACGCCGACATCTGTTGGTGCCACGTTGATCTTCATTGCATGCGCAGGGACGCGAACGTATTCCTCGATAACCCAATCGTCATCGTCCTCCATATCACTTACATCGCCCGTAGTCATGTCCACGTCGTTGGATCCCGTGTTGTTGATGGCTACTTCTGGGTGACGCTCCTGGTATCTCTTAGCTGGAGCTTTAGGCTTGAATCTAGCCGCCTTCTGCTTCTCTTGTTCCATCTCTTGGAGGTTAGCACCAAGTTCTTTCATGACCCAGCTGTTCATGTCTTCAGCCATCTTTGACAAGTCCTGGCTATGAGGGTTCATGACAGATGTTGGCAGAGCAGTGCGTGTGTTGGGGCCAGGGAGAGGAGAGTTCTGCCTGCTCCTCGCTGCTGGCTTCTTTAGGCGCCGCTCCTCCTGTGGTCGTTCTTCCGTGGGCCGTACTTCAAGTTTGATGTCGGCGGGCATGGCAGTGGTTTCATTTCGTTGGACAGATGGTACCACCACAGATGCCTGGATAGATTGGAGGACCTTCGATGCTCGTTGACTAGCCTTGACACGGCTTCTCTCGACAAAAACAGCAGGACCGTAGCGCGGTTTCTTGGTGAGGCCAGTGGTGGAAGGCTGAGCTGTACTAGAAGCCATCATCATCTTCCTTGATATATGGAAACGTCGAAGTTCGGAGGCTTTGGAAGCATCGGCCGTCTTCGCATCCGAGGTGGAGGTGACATCCCGGGAGGTGATAGCCTCCTTTGTCTGATTTGCATCATTGCCAGGGCTGGAGACGTGAATAATGGGTTTGGCATCACGGAAAGTTGAGGCAGGAGATTCTATTGTTGGAGGCTGAGGGCCTGGATTTCTTCTTTGGTAGACCCAATTGCTGTCATTTCGATGTCGTTTTGCGCCTTCGTCGAACTCTGGATCGAGTTAGATGTTGCAAGAGCGAATGTGCAGTGAAAGAGATAGCATACGAAGAAAGGTCACGGGTGACTCGTCGTCACGCTTGCGTTTCACGCGAATGAGTTGAGGTGGAATAGACATGGTTTCTATCTGTTGCTGGTGCTGGTGATGTACAGTGTATGTCTATGTTTTGGTGATGAAGTCTGTAGAACGGTTGACAATCAAAGACGGGAGTGCAGCGTTTATTCGTAAGCACTTCAAAGCCTGTAAATCATATGCGGGTGTATCGTTGAGATTGCGCCGTTTGCGAACGAAAACGAAGGTGCTTGCGATAAGCTGCGGACGAACGATGAGGTCAGAAGTTGTTGGCTTTTTTCTCGTTAATTTTCATTCATCCACTTTCCGTAGGTGGGCTAGTGGGACCCGTGGGAGCGTCCGAGAGGGTGGAGACGACATGCTCCATTTAGTGCCGGTTTTAGTGAGCAGTTGTCGTTTGGCGGGGACATTGAGCTTTGGTTGTGCCAATTGACTGAGAAGCTCGAGAGGATGACGGAAGCGAATTGATGAAATCACTCAACATTTGGATAAGGAGGTTTCTCTATCATTTGAAGTGGTTCATTATCTTGAAACATATTGAGCCTAGCTTAGCTTGCTTAGGAGTAGCTCTTGGATGCAACTATGGTGCCATTGGATTGGCTTTTTGATGGTGCAATGTTGAGCTGTGGAGTGGGTACATAGAACCATCAACGGAAAGGAATCTCCTGAATTGCTGGGATACAGCGTTCGTAAGCCAGTAGGTAGTGGGGGATGCTATGCTGTATGAGTTGACATGACTCTATGATATCTTGTGGTTTGGATGTACATGGTAATATTCACCCAAGTGAAGTAGAGAAAATTTGAGCCATTTCCATGAATTCGATCGATCCATTATGATAACATAACGGTTGGAATGCGGGGGCGCACGGTTCACCTTAGCCCATGCATGCTGTGGTACAACTTATCCCCATCCTCTGAAGAGCTGCAGCGCAGTTACGTTAAGCCGGCGGGTAGTTACCGATACTTCCCTTGCTCCCGTTAGTTTGACATGCATGAACTTTGAAGAATGGATTTGGCTTTGACATCAAACCATTTGGTTTGTGACGTGGAGGATATCACTATCCACTCGTTGGTGTTCGATGCGACTCAAGGCATCAATAAACTGAGCTATGGCTGATCTGCAGCTACCAAACAAGGCACCAAAGCTAATTGGCACGCGGCCCAGAGAGACCCGTCGCTGCAGATCGTGATTAACCCCAGATTCTGCGCGTGGCCTTCAACACCAACAAAACGAGGGAGACACGGATGTGAAAATATGAGCACGTAGTGACATAAACAGGAAAAACTCTACAACAATTGCTTGTTTTCTTCCCGTATTGGAAATTGGGCGATTATGATTCTCTTATCTTTAGTTACGTCTTCCGTATTTCCGCTTCCTATCTTACCCCCTCCCTGATGACGTCCTTGGCCTCAATCTTTGGTGGCACTAAAAGTGACCTGTAAAAGTAAAAGCAAAAGCAGTGGAATTGTACGTAGTAGGTGTAGTTACTCACACAATCTCACGTGTTTGGCCCCAACGGCAATTTCCAACGCCTTATTCTTATTCTTGCTCTCCCTTGTCAAGTCAAGTCGAGTCCTGGTCCATTCATTCACTCATTGCCTCACTTGCCTCCTATTTATTAGTTATTACAAAGACCATCAGCCTACTCAACTCTGTAGAATACCTAAATCTTGACCTCTCAGGGTTGGTGAGGTGTTGCATTGACCTGTCGTCATCCCGCTTCCTACTTCCTACCTCCAAGCTCCAAGCTTCTCGGATCTCCCTCCCTCTCCCCGTTTCCTTCTCCTCACCTGTCATAACTAACTTTTCGTCATCCTACACCTCCCATCGCCTTATCTCCTTTAACCTCAAATTTGTTCTCCTTTTTCCTTTCTTTGCACGTGTTGTCGCATCGTCAATGCGCTGTGATGCTGTCCTGATCCCTCGATCATTATCGACAGAGGTACGGATATCCCTGTTCATCGTTCGATTCTCGCGCTCCAAACATCAGAGCATCAAACGCCAACCCAATTATTCTTTAAAACCTACGACTTACTTTAATTGCGCCTCATCACCCTTCTATTCTTGACTGTTAATTAATGTACGTCCGTTGGTCACCTTTATGTCTGACTGTGGTTACTCATGAAAATAGTATACCAAACCTCATCATGACGTCCAAAACGCATTTCACAGTCACCTACAAGAAGCCCGGGACCTCACCTCCCATCTTTATTGCAGGCTCCTTCTCCCATCCACCATGGGAACTTCAGGAGATGGATTGTACTACTGACCAAGATGGAGAGCATACTTTTCAATCCAAACTCATGCTCGAACCTGACCAGGATTATCAATTCAAGCTTCGCATAGGACATGATAACTGGTGGGTCCTTGCTGAAAACTATCCTACTGGTGAGTTCCGCTCGATCGCTTCGTTTCGAATTCTCTCTAACATTTATTACCAAAGCAACCGATGATTTGGGCAACGAGAACAATGTTGTACGCGTACCCAACAAACCGACAGAAGAGCAAGTCTCTCCAGCCGGAGCCGACACGCCGGAGATCAAATTGAACCCTGCCACACAATCGAACTCAATTTCCAAGGAAACAAACAATGTCGACGAGAACACTGAGGACACCAAGGCGCCGTTACTTGCACACGAATCATTAAGTGACATTGTCGAAGAAGACACCGAAAATAACAATGCACCATTGCTAGCGCATGAGTCTCTAGGCAACGATTCCGATGAAGAAGGCGGCGAGGACAACAATGCACCACTATTCGCACACGAGTCGTTAGGTAACGACACGAAAGAGGATGACACAGATGATTTCAAGGCACCTCTTTTTGCGCATGAGTCCCTTGGAGACGATACCAAAGAGGATATTGAAGAGATTAAAATGCCTTTATTTGCACATGAGTGCCTGGGTGCTTATGATATCGAAGAAGAAGCTGAACACGACGTAGCCCCAATTCCAGGCAGCAGCCCGAGGCAAAATGGAAACGCTCAGTCGAAGCACGATAAGGTGGCCAACATCGACGTTAACGACCCTACTCTCGAAAGCTTTCCCTCTGAGCGGGGTTCGATCCTCGATGCCATTCGGACCATTCAAACCCACCTTGGAGAAGACCAGACTCACCTCGATGACATCCCCCTGTCCCCTCGTGTGGTCTCGTCTAGAAGAACTAGCCTGGATTCTAATGATGACTTGTGCTTATCCCCTGCGACTTTGAGCCCTGCAGTTACTAGGAGACGAGACAGCAGATCTTCTCACAGCTTCGGTAGAACACGATCGGCAGTATCTCTAGGTTCAATAGAAGAGGAGCCCAAGCCCTCCGCCAGCAAACGATCACAAGGACCTCCCATCGTGTCTCTCCCGAATCCTAACTCAAGAGGAAAGATTGTTGGCCAGAAGTCGCCCCCTAGTGAGGAAGACGAAGCTGTTGTGATGAAGACCTCTGAGGTAAAGCCCAGTGCGAAAATCGATAACGAGTCACCATCTCAAGTTGAAAGTTATGAGGCCCAGACAACCCACCAAGACAAGGCCCCCAGTGCCACCACGACCGAAAAGCCCTCAGAGGCTACGGAGTCCCAGACGATCGTTGACCGAGCCGATAACGCTCCCTCACTTGACAAACCAATGAAAGTGGAAACTTCTGCTAGATCTGACTTAGACCCTGTCCCTTCTCAAAAGGAAATTCAATCTGTCCCGGATTCCAACAACGAAAGAAAGACAAAGACAGCGCCTGCGGGGGATTCATCTCGAGGTCCTCCTCGTGGGAGTCTAGTACCCATGTGAGTTCCCCGATAAGTGACAATACAAAGAGCACCACTGACAAGAAAAACCCAGTATCATCACAACGGGAGCTCTCGCAGTCGCTATCGGGATAGGATGGTGGCAGGCTGCTACTGACCATTAGGAAGAATAACAACTGACGTGGATGGAAGACTCTCATTCTGGGCTGGCTTGGGTAGATTAATAAGGATACGGACAAGGCATCGATAATGTGGGGATTGACGACAACTGCACGAACCATGGAATGAAAGCAGTGTCGCAGAACGGTATAACGGTATAACTAACCTGTACGAGGCCTAGGAGCAACTAGGAAGCATATTTATTTTGTTTGCATGAATACTCAACCCATTGTATGAATTACTACAACTTTCCATTCATTACTATAATAGTATTTGGTAGCTTTCTATAAATGGTTATGAGTTTCACATGCTGGCATTCATGGTGGGGATGTGCTTAAATGGAAGCTAGGGTGGCGGTACGTATCCATTATAATCGGTGTAAAACCTCCGATGGCCGACTTGAACAAAAAAAAAAACTCCACTGCCAACCAGATATCGACAAGATTTGTTGCGATAATATACATACTCAATTAAATCATATAATAACCGCCAACATGCAGCGTATAGTGGCGAACTCGATATGTTCGCTTTGCATGTTCACTTCTCGGCCAGTTTCTACAGTACGGACGTCGCTACAACCATGCCTTAGCCAACGCTTGGCCTCGCAACATTTCAAGCCTCGCCCCTCGCGCATGGTTCTCTCGGATCGAGTCGACCAGGCCCCTGCTTCTCGCGATGACCGACGAAGACGCCGAGACGCCCCGGGCCCCTTTGGAGGAATGAACAGAACGGTAGCCAATGTAGACCCCCGCCGAGGAGCCGGTCGACAACGTGCAGTACCAGGAAAGGATTCCAGAGGAGGGAACACAAGAGAGAGGGACAATAGGAGAGGAGGAACAAGAGATGGAGACGATCGAAAGGCGCTCAAGATGCAGAGGGCCTTGGCTACGGTTTCATACGGAAAGAGAACAGTTATGAAGGAGTCCATGACCGATTACGATTCATTCGACACCTTTGACCTCATCCCCGCCCTCCAAGTCGCCGTCAATGAGGAACTCTTCAAGGGCATGGTTGATATCAAGCCAACACCCGTACAGAGACTTGCCATTCCTGCCTTGTTAGGACAAAGGAGTCCCGATGACCTTAAGAAGCCTTCAGAAGAAATGAGCTCATTTTTGTTGGCTGCTGAGACTGGTTCTGGAAAGACTCTGGCATATCTACTACCAGCTATCGATGCTCTTAAGATGGCCGAGGCCGATGACCCCGAAATCAAAGCCTACCGTGAGCGATGGGAAATTGAGAAGGCAAGACAATTGGAAGGCAACTCGAAAACCAAGCCGTTTGACGAACCACATCCTTCAATGGCCCGTCCTAAAGTTGTCATTCTCGTGCCTACAGCGGAGCTTGCGCATCAAGTCACAAAGGTGTCCAAGGCGCTTTCGCACGTCGCAAAGTTCAAGACAGAACTTCTATCATCGGACTTGAAACCACAGCAGATCCAGCGCAACTTGTACGGACCTAGAGGAGTCGATATAATTGTCTCGACGCCTCATCTTCTCGCGTCCATTGCCGACTCGGACCCCAACATTCTCTCACGCGTATCTCACTTGATTGTCGACGAGGCGGACTCCCTCTTCGATCGCAGTTTTGCTCCTGTAACTACCAGTATTATTGAGCGAGCGATGCCATCCATAAAGCAGTTTGTCTGTTGCTCTGCCACCATTCCTCGAAAACTCAACAACTTCCTCGCCACCAACTACCCCAAGATGACCCGAATCACCACCCCCAACCTCCACGCCATTCCCCGACGTGTCCAACTGGGAGTTATCGATGTTTCAAGAGAACCATACCGCAACAAGAAGGACCTTGCCTGTGCCGATGCTATCTACTCCATCGGTCGTGAGTCCGCTAGTCATGACGGCCCTGTCAAGGGTGAAGTTGACGTTCGCCGCATTATGGTGTTCGTCAACGAGCGTGAGAAGACCGAGGAATTGGCGGCGTATCTCAAAGAAAAGGGTATTGTTGCAGAAGCCCTTCACAGAGATACCCCCGAGAAGCGTCACGGCGAGGTCCTCGAGACATTCACATCTCCTGAACCTCTTAGAATCCCTACGCCAACAGTTGCTTCTAAGGGACGATCTCTCGCCAATGTGAGAGTCTTGGTTGTCACGGATTTGGCTTCAAGAGGTATCGATACTCTTGCAGTCCGTCACGTCATTCTCTACGATGTGCCACACACAACCATCGACTTTATCCACAGACTTGGCCGTGCCGGACGAATGGGTCGACGTGGCCGTGGTATTGTGCTTGTCGGCAACGATGACAGAAAGGATGTTGTTGCAGAGGTCAAGAACAGTATGTTCAGAGGACAGGCTCTGATTTAATGTTTCCATTCCATTTCACGCGCCATGTACGATAAAGACGAATCATTGGATGGGTATGTACAATAACAGGCATAAGGCTAGATAAAGTCTATTTGCAGAGACGGGTTGGGGCTTGTATGAATATCTCCGAAGAGACACTGAACAATATCCAAGCAATTGATGACTTGTTTCTGATTAAAATCATCTACAGACAGTAACATCATAACAAAAATATGCAAATTGACGTGAATACCCTCAATAAAGTATGAATTGAGCGGCTCTATCCGTACCGATCTCTGACCCTCAGAAGCTCTGGGTCATGGGTCAAAGCGCTGAAGTTAGGTCAATTTTTGGCGATCTCCAGTTCCCCACCATGAAAGACATCCCGCCATTGATTGGTACGTACCTCCATTTGTCGCGTCGCGTTATCGTTGGCGTGTTTCTCTTCCGCACAATATCATCATCATAGGTTGTCCCGTCCTCTCCTCTCACCCAGAGCCAACACCCCTTCGAGTCCCTTTCGAAACGCTCGTCTTTGAAGTCGCAAAGGGAAACTTGATAATTCTTTCTTAGAGCAACCTTTGCGCGACTCAAGGACCGAAATAGTTTATCGCAATGCCTCGAGCTAAACGTGCCCGTCGTGCGCCTGCACCATCTGCAAAAGCCATTGCACGATCACCCTCACCCGACGCCAACGACAGTGGTGATAACGAACCGCCTCAACAGAGCAAATCTCATGAGAGAGGCCGTAGACGAACAACAAGATCTTCGGGTCCTCATACCAGCCTTGCCAAAGAGCAAGATGTGCTCGCAGCAAATGGACGTCGCGACGCGGCACTTGATAAGCTTGCCAAAGAAAATCCTACTTCCACAGCCAGTAAAAATGTTGAGGATGCGGACTCTGGCAGTTCAGTTGAAGGAGGGCGACGATTGACAGCCACACCGAAGCAGCGAAGGGACACGACGGGGTTAGATTTGGCGGATAGCGTGTTTGGCGACCTCGATAACAGTTTTGGACTCGATGACGATGACGATACGCGCCCAGGGCTGCGGTCAGCCGATGCATCGTCACTTAATTTGAGCAACTTCAAGCGCAGACCGCGTCAGTCGAGCATTATTGGACGCAACGACCCTCCCATTCGGCCCAGCAGCCGTGGTGGTAACACCCCTAGTATCAGTTCGACACTCCACTTTGGCGCCTTCAAAAGACGCGCGCGAGAACCAAGTATTTTGGGAACTGCACGAAAAGCCCGCCCAGAGGAGAACGCTGCTGGACAAGAGCCGGATTCTGAGAGTCAGGATGATGACGAGGATCAGTTTATGCCTGAAGCTGAATCTACACCGATTAACAACCGTCGGAGAACACAGCCTCAAGCTGAAATAATCGAAGTCCCAGCCTCTATTGAAGTTCCAACTTCCCCTGAAGTTACAGGATCGAAGCACAGGAAAAGGAAGAGTGAAGATGCGCTTCCAAGTAGCGAGCGACCAGAAAAGATATCTCGAATTGAGAGTGATGCCGAGGAGGAGTCAGAGGAAGAAGCGGGCCCTGCACCCGAGGTTATCGACTCCGACAATGAAAGTGATTCTTCTCTGTCAGATCTTGCGTCCCCACTAGGACCTTCGCCTGTTATCAGGGATCGACCTGTCACGCCTGTTAACGACGAAGACCTCATGGCTCTCCCAGCCAGCAGCGATTCAGAAGATGTGAACTGGCCTGACATTCATACCTTGGCCAAGCGACGCCGAAGGCCCTCTGTCACAACCCCTATTCGCGCCGACAACTTCTCGGATGTTTCTTCACCCCCCTCTCTTACACACTCTCCTAATTATGGCGAGGTACAAAAGACTCGAGGCCGAGCTGCAACCAAGCGAAAAGCACCTTCGCCTAAGATTACAACTGCCGACTTGACAAACCTTCTCCCAAAGCGCCATTACCAGAAAAAGCGGGATCCTCTAGGGCTAGAGAGCGATGAAGAGCATGACACATCAGGCATCGGGGAGAATGAGGATGAACTCTCATATCTCGACGGCCGTGCTGCACGCCGAAAACGAGGCGGACGAGCAACAAGCCGCGGAGGCCCAAGTCGAACAGCTTCACGAGGTGGGCGTACGGCACAAGCTCCCAAAGCCAAACAAACTACTTCGGGAAAGCAAGCAGCGCGTAACGCACAAACATACTCTCGCCGGTCATCGGACAAGGAGAACGAGAATGAGGAAGGCAGTGGGGATGATGAGGAGGATCAGCACGAGAGCAGTCGCTTCCAGCCGCTCCCTGATGATACTTTTGGCGAAGGAAGTGCCGAGAACGCAAGCACACCCTCCGCGGATGAGCTCAGACAGGCAGCGAAGAAGTTCAAAGAGGTCGACAGATGGGAACTTGACTTTGAAGAGGTTACGCAAAGTTCGTCTCCACTTGCGCGGTGAAAGCAAACCAAATCAAACCAAACCAAACCATAGGGACTGGAGTACCAAGCAAAGCGAATGAAAAGGGCCGTGGGACAAGCAGGCGTTGGGCGGGCCAGGATCGATTGTTTTTAAGCAAAACGTTAAGAGTTACACAATTGGGAGTAGGGTTAGGTCATCTTATGAAAGTCTGAATGATGTCTGTTTCGGGCTTGTATTATACTACACTTGTTTGGGGTCAAGGGGGGTTAAGGATTCCTCTGGTAGTTGGGGCAATGGGCAGGATAGGATTGATGGGGGATATAGCGTAAATTCTTTGATGGCTTTTTGATATCAAACTAAAGTTCTTAATCTGCGAGTCTGATCCCGCATCTTTAAGTTGCAAGAAGACATGTGCCTTTAACTCCTGAAACGCCATGCCCTTGTATTGTTCCTTTCTATCGTAGCATTGTGATTTCATGCACTTGGGTTAAGAGCCTCTGCTCGATGCTCTACCAGGGGCAACAACGGAGCAAGGACGTTGGGATCTCGCAGTGCGATAGTGATATCGTCGGGAAGTCTTCCAGACATGAGCAGTTTCTGTGGTATTGGGTTAGCGGCTATATCGTCAAGGGGATTGGCTTTTATGCTGCACTTGTGTGCCAGACTTACTCTCTTAACATTCTCATAAGTTTCCTCTTGCGCAGAATATTCGCGAATAACGTCGTCAGTCTCAAAGTCAACATAGACCCGTGTGTCACGTATTCGCAGAATAACGTTATCCAAGCGCATGAACAACCGACATAGCAAAAGCATGCGCTTCTCGTGTACGCGAACTTTGACGCTGAAGATGGAAATGCCGTTGTCGTCTAACTCGCTTTCGTACAGCATAACCTCGTCGAAGAAGAGAATGGGATCTCGACGTTTGAGCAGCTCAATGGGAATCTGCTTGTCCGTGGGCGCAAACTGCTTAGCCGATGGGTCGACGCTTCCGGTGTATGTCGTCGAGTAACTCCAGTCATAGGGCTTCACAACCTCCTTGATACCCTGCGTAGTGCCCTCCCGAGTACTCTCCCAGTCCCGAGCGTATGCGACCTTGAGCATATGGCGATCTGTCTTGTCGACAGCGTCGAGAGCGTCCGGGGTATTGAAGTTCAAGGACCAACCCGAAGGAACATGCTCGATACCGACAATGTTATCGCCAAAGATCATCTCAGGCATGGGAATGCCAATCTTTTCGGTCAGCGCATCGATAGCGCCGGCCTTTGAGATGGGAAGCTTGCGGGTGGATATACGGAAGCGGCCCTGCTTATGTGTTGTCGTGGCCGAGGCAAGCGCCTGTGGCTTCGGAAAGGGTTCGTTGGGGTCTGTGATGTGATTTTGATGCATCTTAGCAGCTACAGATAGGAGCTTCGTTCTCCTGGCAGTACGATAACGTTGGGAAGGAAAGTTGAAGCGAGAGAGCTTGCTTCTGTGATGTGGTGTGGTGTGGTGTGGTGGGTGTAGTGGGGTGGGGGAGTAGCGGGACACTATGTCATGCACCCCGCAGGGAGTTCATAAATTAATTGATTCGCCAGTGACACCCAAATAGACTCAATGACAAGATACATTGAACGAATTTACAATAAGGTAACTTTACTAGTCACTCTTTAGCTAGTACTTCATTTAAGGCACCTTAAGGTAGGTTCACTTGAAGTTGAGTTTGGTCATTGTTCAACCCCACTGCTATAGTTTAGCTATACTTCGTCTTATCAATTTCGCATCAGTTCCATAATTAAGTCGGCCAATCATGCTGTGAGCGCAGACTCTCAGGCTCTCAGCTCAATATTCCCATGAGCCTAGGAGCGACATTATGATAGAGGCCCTCTGGAACCTTGTCGGTAACGCCGGCCTCGGTGAAGAATCTATGTCGGATTTTCACCTTCCTGACCCAAAACCTTTCCATTTTTCAGTGCTCTCTCTTATGGCTTTACAGAGCAAAAGTCAAAGACATATGCCTCTTGTTTTATGCACCAAGATGACTTCACCACGAGGAACAAACCTAGGGATCAGTAGCTACAAAATGCTCAAAAGAATCAATCAGAGTTGGCCAACAAAATGTATTTTATAGGGTCTCAAGCCTCAAGGGTAACGCCTCACCGACTCGGAATCAAAAGCCACCCTCCTCTGCGTTCACAAGTTACTCTTCGTTGTCGATTTTGGCGGATACACCTTCGAGTCGTACCCAGTTACCTCGAACAGCAAGCATACTACCAGTCAAGTTCTCGTAAATTTTCGAAAAGTAGCCAGGTACCTGCTGCGAGTGTGAGAATTCCTACTTGATGTCATGATAAATACATATCTTAGTTTGAACTTTTATGTTTACTTCCTACATCTTTATCGCCATGTTGTGTTTCTATGCTCTACGACGCTCCTGTTTCTGTTCTTACTCGCTGTCTGTCACTTATCCATACAACGGACTGTCATCAGCACGATTGGGTAACTACTGCGAAGCTTGTCAAATGCTCAGAAGCTATAATTCTTAGATATTACTCAACAATAGCTGAGTTTTACAGAATAACCATCGATCTTACATTACTTTTCTTTCATATCCGGAGTATTCAAAGACATTGCTTGATCCTACAACTGTGCCTTGTATCTCATGTTATCCCTCTCTTTGAACTACCCTACATCATCCGCCTTCCAACATCAGCGTAGAGCAGATAGAATGGCAGACTTAATCTGACCGCAGAATGGGAAACAATTGAGTATAGCACATAACAATCTTTTATCTAACAGGTACTGTCCTGAGTTTTCTCTTATAACTTCTCCCGGGCCATTTCAAGGGTCCACTTAACTCCACCCGACCTCCAGGAACCCACCGATAAGCTTTCCTTATCAGTTCCCGCTCCATCAACTTTTTTTCCTTTGCGCATGCAAAGTTGCCCAGCCCGCTCTCAAACAATCACCAACATCAACACATCACATCACCCATATCTCCACACGACACCGACACAATGCGCCCCCTCACAGAAAAGGAAACCCAGACTCTTTTCGAGAAACTGGCAAACTACACCGGCGGCTCCCTCAAGAACCTCATTGCGCCCCTCGACGACTCTCCCAACCCTGATCGCTATGTCTTCCGCCTTGTTCGCGATCGTGTTTTCTACGTCCGTCTGTCTATCGCCAACCTAGCTACCTCTATCACGCGCGAGAAGATCCTCTCTCTTGGAACCTGCCTTGGTATGTCGTTATCTCAAACCAGAAATCACATGTAGTACAATGTCTAACCGCTCAAAACCTGTACAGGCAAGTTCACCAAGTCGGGCAAGTTCCGCTTGCACGTCACAGCCCTCCCCATCATCGCCGAGCACGCCCGCTACAAGATCTGGGTCAAGGAGAATGGAACCATGCCTTTCCTCTACGGCAGCAACATCGTAAAGGCGCACGTTGGTCGCTGGTCTGAGGACTGCCCCGAGCACCAGGGAGTTGTTGTCTACAGCATGAACGACACACCGCTCGGATTCGGTGTCACAGCCCGCAGCACCGCTGAGGCCCGAAGATTGGACCCTACCGGTATTACCTGCTTCAGGCAGGCAGATTGTGGAGAGTACCTCCGTGACGAAGACAACTTGTTTGCGACGGGCTAGAGTGGAAGATGACTTTGTTCGTCTGGCGTTGGGGCTAATTTTTAATCATTCTTTGGCGTTGAGAGTGAGGGAAAAAAGAAACTTGCGGCCAAGTCAATCGTGCTTGGATTATTTGGTAGATTGGTAGATATCATCGTCATCATCAAAGCGCTGTATATGTTGAAATGTGTTCGCTTGCCCCATCTTTGTCCATTTTCAAATCCACCTTTTTGATATATCATTCCATTACCGCTCCGTTGATCTCCCGAGCAGGGCTAACAGGCCTGCTGTCTCTCTTGAAGAAGCCGACATGTTGTCGATGAGCAACGTACTCACTATCAGCATAGCCAAGAATCTTCTCGATTTCCACGCTCTGCTTCCCCTTGATTCGCGCGATCTCAGCAGCGGCATAGTTTACCAAAGCTCGACCAACCTCTTCAGGGGTACCCTCCCACATCTTGCCGTCAGGTCCAGGGGTCGATCGTCGCTTGACTGCCACGAGCCGTACGACTTCCTGCTGGGCAAAGTTGCCTTCAACATCGACGACACCGACCGGGAGCAGGCCAGCCTTGCCCACGAGAGCCTTGTAAGCCCCAGAGTCAATGTAGAGAGTGCCATGAGGGTGCGGGGTGTGAAGCAGCCAAAAGTGACGGTCCCGAATGGGATCATTGGCGGGCACGAAACGGGTATGTAGAGGGGGCCAAGGGGCACCGCCATTAGATGACGTGGAGAGGGTTAGAGCTGATGCTGACCGGGACAACCCTTCAGCGCGTTCATCTGGACTGGGAGGGGTGTTTCCTCTTTGTATTGACTCGAGGTACTTTACAATGTTGAGTACGTTTCCAGGATTGGAGGACCTTGTAATAATGGTGGTAACACCAGCCGAGGTACCCAGCCTGGCAGCAATGATCTTGGTGCTCATACCTCCAGTTCCAAGGGATGAACCGGCACTGGAGACTTTGGACAGTTAGTAAATGTGAGGCTTGACATGTGATTGAATACGAAACTTACCATCAGCTTGAAGCGCCGAAATGTCTTCCACTACCTCGATAGGCTTGGCATCTGGGTGGGTTCGGGGGTTCTTGTCGTAAAGGCAGTCGACATCTGTCATCAAGAACAGCATATCTGCGTGGATCATGGCGGCAGTGATAGCAGAGAGAGTATCGTTGTCACCAAACTTGATCTCGGAAACGGCAAGAGTGTCGTTTTCGTTGACAATTGGAATGACTCCTTGTTCCAGAAGTGCGTGAAAGGTGTTTTGGGCATTGAAATATCGAGTTCGCTATGGGACCATTAGTACAAGTGCAACGGGTATCATGGACAAATTAAAGTCAACATACATCTGCTATATCGTTTCGAGTAAGGAGAATCTGAGCAATTGGCTGCCTAAGATGAGTGAACAGACTATCCCAAAGACTCATTAAGCGACATTGGCCGATTGCTGCGAGAGCCTAGAGCCATTCATGTTAGTCAATTAATGACACCGGTCATTGGAAAAGACGTTCAAATCCAACCTGTAGCTGTGCAAGATGTTTGGGTCGCTTCTCGAGATCCATACGTCGGAGGCCAACACCGATGGCGCCCGACGAAACAATAACCACTCGGTGGCCATCTTTACGAAGCTTCACGGCAGTATCGACAATGAGAGTCAGAATTGGCAGAAGCGGTTCATGAGTCTTTTCATCGACGATGGAGCTCGTTCCTATATGAGGGCGGGGTGTTAGTGGGGGATGAGTCAAGTTTGGTGTTGGTATTGGTGTTGAGAGTTAAGACTCACCAAGCTTGATGACGATGGTACGAGACTTTGTCCCGTTTCCTCTCATATCTGCGAGATTTAAAAAAGAGAGAATATGTCAGTTAATGCCGCTCCAGTAAAATGATACAATGCGTGTAATAAGGACAGGCGCTTTCACATGCGTTCGTTCTTCACGGGTAACGCAGAAGCTGGACACATATATATATGGACAAATTCAGCGCAACAGACTCTCTTTCTACAGAACAATTCAAAGAGTGAAGAAGCAAGAACGAGGAGAAAACTCGACAAGAGGAAAGAAAGAACAATAATGCTTACACTGAAATATGCTTTCGCTCGTCATTTTTGCAGGCGCCCTTGTCGCTGTGAGAGTGAGTGTGGAACCGTGTAAAGGATGTCTTGAACCTGTTGATCCTGGGAAACGTTGGTCGATAGTCAAGGTGATTGGATATCGGGTCTGGGGGAGTAGCACATCGGAAAATGAGCGGCAACTCGGTAAGAGCTCCGATCAGCAACTTCCCAACTTCATCACTCTCCACTTTTCTTCACCTCTGATGTTTCACCGCCTTTGCCCCAAAATGGACCTCTAGGATGGCAGAACTTTAGGTGGTCTTCAGTGCAAGCTCTACCTGAATGCTGAGGCTAAGACCCGTCTGAGAAGGTCGAAAGAGATCAATCAATTCATGATTCGTTTCAAATCAAACTGCGAATAGCTTCGTCGACATCAAGAGTCTTTAATCTGCTATTGAACAAGTTCGTCGTCAACACCTTTTCAAGATGTCGTCCAACTCGACAACTCCTCCAGCTTCAAGCGCTGCTGCTGCGCCAAGTACCTCAAATGCAGCCCCCCAGGAAATCAAGAATGACCCTGCAAGAACCGGTTTTTCTCCAGAAATGTCATGGTGGATGAATTACTTCAAGCAGCTCTCGGGCCAGATGACACCCGAGGGCCAGTTTCACTTTCGAGAGTGGAGATACCGCGTCCATGAAGAGCGAGACTGCAAGCGTTGCGAAGACGATCTCAAATGGGTCTTCACCTATTCCCCTGTTGTGCGCTTCATGTCTGAGAAGATTCAGGCTCTCAATGGACGAATAGACGCTAACAATGTCTACTGCCGTCGTTGTGAATCGCATCTCGAACCTAATGGTCAGGTTCTTCGCCAATCTGGAGGATTCAGCCCTGATCACGGTATTCTGATATGTGCCAACGAAGTTCGAGATCGCAAACATCTCGAGGATACACTGGCGCATGAGATGGTGCACGCATGGGACACTCTTCGATGGAAAAATGTCGACTTTATGGGCAAAAAGGACTTGAAGCACGCCGCATGCACCGAGGTAGGTCCAATTTCTATGTCTCAAAAACCATAATACTAACTCATCTCAAAGATCCGAGCCTCGATGCTCAGTGGCGAGTGCAGGTGGACTCGAGAAGCTTTCACTCGAGGAAACTGGAAGCTGACACAGCAATTCCAAAACTGCGTCCGCGGACGAGCCATTCAGTCTGTCATGGGTCGAAGTACTTGCAAGGACGACGTACAAGCAGCCAAAGTCGTCAACCAAGTTTGGGATTCATGCTTCTCAGACACGCGGCCCTTCGATGAGGTCTATAGATGATGGGCAATATGCTGTATAACCTTGTGTATGATATGAGAGCCGGGCGAGGGGCGCTTTTAATGAAACATAATGCCTTTGTTGGATACTCCGATACTATCAATGATACCCTTTCAATATGCTGAAGCAACTCTTCGACTCAGTTTGACAATTATCAAATGATGCCACAAACGAAACCCTGTACTCCAACTGATGCTAACGACCAGGCTCCGCCGTGGTTATTACAATTCGATCGCCAATAAACGCCTTTCAACCCTTGTCCATTTGTTCGTATTATTGCTTGTCATTAAATCGTTATTGCCCCTTCTCGCGGTTGGAGACGCGTTCACCCTTGACGCAGTGCTTGATGATCCAAGGGTGTTGTTGAATTTGCTCGAGAGGAATTCGCTTCTCAGGATCCAAAACCAGTAGCTTGAGTCATGTTAGTTTCTAAGCTCTCGTGAGACTAATGTAGAAAGGGGCAACATACCTTCTTGATGAGGTCCGTAGCTTCAGCACTGACCCATGTGGGAATGGACATATCAGCACGAGCAATTCTCCTTTGGGTCATCACTGGCGTGTCCTCGAAGGGTGCTTCACCCACGAGGAACTCGTACGTCAGGACACCCAAGCTCCACAGGTCAACCTTCTCGTTGTAGAAGTTGTCAGAAGTGCCGGGCTTGATCATCTCTGGGGGCAGGTAGTCAAGAGTTCCACACATGGTCTTTCTTCGGTTGTTGGGGGCGTGCACACTCCATCCGAAATCCGAGATCTTGATCTCGCCGTGAATGCCAACCAGGATGTTCTCGGGCTTGATGTCTCGATGGATAACGTGCTTTCGGTGCAGGTATCGCAGTGCCGACGCCATCTGAGCGATGTACTGGGCGGCCTTCCATTCAGGGAATCGGCTCTCCTTTCGAAGGTGCTTGTACAATTCACCCTTGCCGGCAAACTCAAGAATCAAGAAAACTCGCTTGCTGTCGTGGAAGTGGCCATATAATTGAAGAATATTGGGGTGTCTGAGGTTGCTTTGAATCTCAATCTCTCGTCGGACTTGCTTCTCGACTCTGCCCGCCTGTAGCTCGTTCTTGTGAAGGACCTTAAGGGCGCAGATGAAGCCTGTCGTTCTCTCTCGGGCAAGGTACACTCGTCCAAACTTACCCTTACCTAGAGGGCGGCCGATCTCGAACATGCCGAGGTGGAACTGCTTGGGGACGCTCATTTGTTCGGGCAAGGTAACTGATTTGCGTTCCTCGGAAGCCTCATCTGATGTCCTTGAGGAAGAGGGAAGGGCCTTTCTGGTGGGAGATGGAGGAGCGGGATTGACTTTTCGTTGAACAGCCTGTGATGGCAGCATCACAGCGGCGTTGGCATTGCTGCTTTGCGACTGAAGGGCGACCTTGAAGAGGTTGGGACGAGAGACACCTGTAGTCGAGGAGGAGATAGTCTGTTCATGTTAATGATTGATACATGATTGTATTGCAAAAGCAAACCTACCTTGGACTTGCTGTACAGCTTGGAGCCGTCGCCGAGAGGGTCGTTCTCGTCGTTGACAGACATGCGCTCGAAGCGCGCTTCGATAGTGCGGGTAGCCATGGCTGATAGGACTAAAAGGGATAGGCTGTTGATGTTAGTGAAAGGCGGACGTGGAGTTTGAAGAAAGACGACGGATGGATGTGTGCCTTTTTGAACGGTTGCGGTTGCAGTGCGGTCAGGCCCGTCGTCTAAGCTGGGGTTGATTAACACAAACAAGGCGGTTGCCAGGCAACGGATGCCGAGAACGGTCAAGCTGGATTGCTTGGGGACGATGCGTCGGATCGGCCCATTGAGCTAGCCATCGTCAAAATAATGTAAATACAGCTGAAAATAATTCAGGATTTGCATAAATATCGTTATTTAGAAATGGAGTTGATCATCAGGCAGTTTGATGCTGATCAGTTGCGGTGATGCATTATAAGTAATGTCCGAAAGAGAGGCTTTTCTTAATGGACCACACGTCCAATCAGATACATGTCTACCTTCAATTACTCTACCTACTTAGGTACCTTATGTATTTCTATATATCGTTTCTTTTGCACCAGTGCGAACGTCATGGGCAACTCCCATGCCACTACTACTGGTATCCTATCTACGTGCATTGAGAACCGGGTCGTTATATGACTACACCCAGGGACAACCTTGTGTTGACAGATTTGACCATCTCACAATCAATCTCCTGACAGGTTCCTTTATAATGGTTGCGTTACATCTTAAGATGAAAGTATACTTCCAAGTTGTAAGAAGTCAGAGCCACTCAAACTGCATCACAGTGAATCGTCAAGGTAACTCATATCATCTCAAGTCGTTCGTTCGTTCATTGTTGTTCTCACAAGTGGTCAAGTCGTACTCAGGTTCGCAGTATTCATAAACGTATGTGATACATAACTAGTGTTTCAATTTCATCAACCATAATTAGCTGAATTGTTCCGCAGTTCAACTTGTGGAACCTATTTAAAGATTTCATTGTCATGATATTAATCATGATCAAGCATCCATATTGGCGGCACGTGCTGGCCCAGCCTCCACTGTCAGAACCTTGGAACGATAGGTGGTCATGGCGGGGAACCTAGAAAATGTCAGTCATGTCTTCCCTGAACAGCTCCCAAGTACGGTACAGAAACAGTCCTTTTTAGGGTATCAACCACCAAAATCATCGAATCAGCGCTTAGCAGACACCAGAGAAACTGTCAAAATTTCCCCCACCATCCACAGCTGTCCATAACGAACGTCTCAAGTCGCTGGGTTACTACGGGCTTAAGCTTGTGACTCATGCCCCTCTCCTCTAATAACGGACCTGACTCTACCTTACCCTACGACTTTTCAAATCCGGTTGGATGAAGCCAATTCGACTTTTGTCACTATCTCCTGCCTCACTTCAAACAACAGTATCAACATCTCCAGCGTCGCCCTTATCAAGGCAGCTTAGTTTGTCCCGTTTTGGTCCCAGGTTCCGGTTTACGGCCTGCGCAAAACCACCCCGCACTGTCGTCGACTCCCGCACTTTTGCGACCTCACGACCCCTCAACGCTTTTCAACTGCAAAAGTCGCAGAAGCGCAACAAAAACGCCATGACTTCCAGCGCGACCACCCTCAAGGGCCAGCCCCTTGACAAGGCTATCCTCGAATCTATTCTCCGACGCCGCATGTTTTATACCCCCTCCTTCGAGATCTACGGCGGTGTTGGTGGCCTGTTCGACTATGGCCCTCCTGGTTGTGCTCTTCAAGCAGCGGTCATTAACGAATGGCGTAAGCACTTTATCCTTGAGGAGGACATGCTCGAGGTTGACTGCACCGTCTTGACTCCCCACGAGGTTCTCAAGACCAGTGGTCATGTTGACAAGTTCGCCGATTGGATGTGCAAGGACCCCAAGAACGGTGAGATCCTACGAGCCGACCACTTCGTCGAGGCCATCCTCGAGGCCCGACTCAACGGCGATAAGGAGGCCCGTGGCCAGAAGGTGGAGGATAAGGAGGAGGACCCCAAGAAAAAGAAGAAGAAGGCCAAGACTGAGGCTGTCAAGCTCGATGATGCTGTTGTCCAGGAGTATGAGGAGGTCCTTGCCAGAATTGACAACTACGGTGGCCCCGAGCTCGGTGAGCTCATCAAGAAGTACGACCTCAGAAACCCCACCACTGGTGTTCAGCCCGCAGAGCCCGTTTCTTTCAACCTTATGTTCCAGACCACTATTGGTCCCAGCAGCAACTACCCTGGCTACCTCCGTCCCGAGACTGCCCAGGGCCAGTTCCTGAACTTCGCCAAGCTCCTCGAGTTCAACCAGTCCCAGATGCCCTTCGCCTCTGCCTCCATCGGCAAGTCATACCGAAACGAGATCTCCCCTCGTGCTGGTCTGCTGCGAGTGCGTGAGTTCCTCATGGCTGAGATCGAGCATTTCGTCGACCCTGAGAGTGGCAAGAAGCACCCCCGATTCCACGAGGTTGAGAACGTTGAGCTTGTTCTTCTTGACCGCGATACCCAGCTGTCTGGCAAGACCACTACCAGGACTGTCAAGATTGGCCAGGCTGTCAAGGAAGGTCTTGTTGACAACGAGACTCTGGGTTACTTCATTGCACGAATCCACCTGTTCTTGGAGAAGATCGGTGTGGACATGAGCAAGCTGCGCTTCCGTCAGCACATGGCTAACGAGATGGCCCATTACGCTTGCGACTGTTGGGACGCTGAGCTTTTCACCAGCTCTGGTTGGATTGAGTGTGTTGGCTGCGCCGACCGAAGTGCTTACGACTTGACCGTTCACGCCAAGAAGACTGGTGCTCCCCTGGTTGTGCGTGAGCAGCGAGAGACCCCTCTCGTTATTGAGGAGTGGCAAATTGATATTGAGAGAAAGAAGTTCGGTCCTCAGTTCAAGAAGGATGCCAAGACTGTGGAGACAGCTCTTCTCGCTACACCACAAGAACAGCGAGAGAAGCTTGCCAAGGAATTGAGTGAAAACGGTAGCATCACTCTCGAGGTCCCTGGTGTCGGTGACGGCAAGGTCCAGGTCAGCAAGGACTCCATTGCCATCGAGTTCCGCAAGAGGGTTGAGAACACTCGTGAGTTCGTGCCCAACGTCATTGAGCCCTCATTCGGTATTGGCCGTATCCTCTACTCCTTGATGGAGCACAGCTTCTGGACTCGTGGCAGCGAGGGTGGTGATGAGGCCCGTGGTGTAAGAAAAATTCCCGTGCTACATATATATATGACAAATTGCTAACGTTTCAAAGGTTCTGTCCTTCCCTCCTACTGTTGCCCCTACCAAGGTCCTGCTTGTTCCCCTTTCTTCCAACGCTCAGTTCAAGCCTCTCCTTAAGCAGCTCTCACAGCGTCTGCGCAGTGCTGGTATCTCTAGCCGTGTCGACGATTCATCTGCCAGTATTGGCAAGCGATACAGCCGAAACGATGAGCTTGGTACTCCTCTCGGTGTCACCATCGATTTCCAGACTGTCCAAGACGGCACCGTTACCCTGCGAGACCGTGACAGCACCAACCAAGTCCGAGCTGAGCAGGAGAAGATCATTGATGCTATCAAGTCAATTGTGGATGGCAGCAAGAAATGGGCCCAGATCGAGAGTGAGCTGCCCAAGTTTGAGGGTCAGGAGGTTGATATTGCTACACGATAAAGTAGCAGTAGATAAAATTGGTATACAGCAAATGTAATATAGATGTCAGAGTGGCAGCCACCATCTGTTCATGTTGTGGACGTCGAGGCAGGAGTTGGGATTTGTCAGATCAAATCCATGGATTTAAAAGACAACATAAAAGCTGGTATGGTAAGGGTAAATGTAAAAGATGTCTCCTGTCAGAAATTCGGTCTCTCCATGTGAGCACATCTGCAGCACGCTTCCTCACCGATGTTTGTGTTAGTTTATTTCGTGTCTTGCGGTGTCAGATGCTATTTAGTGACACCAGGACCCAGATCTCTCCTGAATTTCCCATAGTGAGCCAGAGCTTGGACTTCATAGACGCAAGTGGAGGTCTGTTTAGCTGTACAAATAGAATGGGTTAGAAATTCCAGCCCGTCAAATAGAGTGCCAAGGATAGGTTGAATGCTTGTGATATGGGATTTAGCTGAACGCGAAGGCTATGGAGGAATCAGGCATAAGGGTCTGTGCTATGTATGATGAGTGTCTCGAGTCAAGGCAGATATTGATATTTCCTTTTGCATGTGAGCAAGACAGAATCTGATCCTAGACATAAGATTGGAACCGTTGAGATTGCATTGTAACTGTGGGCTTTGTTGCTGAGAAGAAACGTTGATTATCTCCAGTTTAACTGCGAAGTTGACGGTTGGGCAAGGTTCTGTCATGACAAAGAGACTTCACCACTGGAGACGGACGGGCTACCATGATATCCGTACAAAGCGCCACAACTAGGGCATTCTGTTAAATTAATAGACAGCATTTTAACTGCCCTTGGTCACCTCGTTTACATGGGTCGATTTATAATGGACGAACCTTAGTCAAACGCCCAGATGAGTTTGATTAACGAGGAGACTCGTCTGGTATGGGGTTCTTGAGTAGCGGCGGCTATTTACGCCATGGGTAGCGGAAACCTTGTACGGAGCAGGATATCTTCGCTTGACAGCCATGAACATCGTCATAAAGCTTGTAACCGAGGAGCTATAACATGCAGGAGCTTTAGAATAACGAACGACATGACATATGTCACGAAGTTTTGAGTGACGAGTCGTTTGGCATGAATCGGCAGTGAGCACTGATGAGGAAAGCAGTACTTGTGTTCATATTTCCACGACACGGCAATTTTTTAGGCTTTTACGGACTGACTCAAATAACATGAGGAATGGAGTTGCGTGGCAAAGCCGCAAAGGACACTTGAAGCGCAATAGGCCACCTTAGGACCAGTTAATCATTTAAGGGTGGACAGCTAATGGATCGTAGGAACGTAAATTGCTGATCAGCTTCGACACAGAGACAGGCGTCTAAATAGACAGACAAAGTATTATCATGAGTTGAAAACTGGCAGGTTTAACTTGGAAACAAGATGATGGATACTAGTACTGTAAGAAGAGTATTAGTCACCTCTAATAAATCAATCCTAGTAGAGAGGGTCCAGTGACCGTAGCAGCCGTGGTTACAGGAGCGAGATTTGACCTTGGCCAGTGACGGCCCGGGCCATAAAGTGGCATTTCCTCTACAGAGTAGGCCTCCATGGTTGGTTCTCATGATCAGCGTAAATAAGGTGGGGCACTACTTTTCTGCAAATACAAAGGTATTTGCAGTTGAGGCTAAGATGAGCTGAACCCCTCTCTTGACGCTATTGCTGCCGCATCTTCATTGGTTTGATGAATAAGGTAACAGAGAAAAGGAAGGGAAAACAGGTACACATACGGTACATGGCTGCATTATACGACTCGTGGTGGAGGATTGTTTTTGCTACTGCGGCTCTTGTGTGAATGGATCTCATGCATGTTTAAATGTCCCCCAGGCTGGTCATTAATACCGCCAATGCAAGCAATCGGACCTAGACCCCTTCATCCTCATCAGTGCCATGATCCATATGCATTGTCAATCCAGGGGTCAACGGAAATCAACCCCGACTCCACAAGCGTGTTAGGTGCCTTACCTGAGAAAAGCATTGGAGCCCAGCCAGACTAACTGACTGCTACCTGCCTATGAATAGAGCTTTGGGAGGTCTCTGATAAGTTACAGCAAGTTACTGGTGCGGGCAAACGCCACTGGCCCTCTTCGTCTGACACTTTTACGGCACGAGAATACCTCAAAGTGCTGGGGGAACTAGGGGTCATCTATCCTCCTTCCCCACCTTTCTTCGTTTCCTCTTGGCCTCCTAGCCTCCTTCTTCTGCTCCTGCTCCTGCTCCTGCTCCTCCTTCATGTTCTGTTCTCTGGTCCAAACTTGGAAGGCTACTCGCTCATCCGAATCCACACCCTGGGCTTGACCTGGCATTTCATTCCTATCCATATCCATATCCATATCTATATCGCTTTCTGCTTTCTGCTTTCTGCTTTCTGCTTGTTCTACTTGTTCTTCCCTTTAACCTCTTTAACTGCAACTGCTCTCAGTTCTGCGGCTTCTGGTTACGTACCCGTTACCAGTTGCAAGTAAAGTTGCCCGCACGTTTTATAGCCTCTCGCTCCCACCGAGAAGCTTTCTTTGTGCTATAATAGCGACGTGCGCCATCCGTCATCCTGGCAAAGTGCCACTGGAGCCAACGCCGCGCACCTCCACTTCCGAATCTACCTACCCCCAGTACTTTGTCTGTGTCGCTGAGGAGCTACCTACTATTTACCTACCTCGCCAACCCCGATTTCTGTTCCTGACCGCTGCTCCGACATCGTTTTCGAATACATGACCTCTTCCCTTAGTCGCTGAGAAGGCCTTTTCTTGCGCCCAAGATCAATTTCTCCTTTGATCTTTGTTTGAGTGCGCTTAAATATTGTCGACAGCAGACCGCCCAGAGCCCCTTTGAGCGCTCCTGAGTTGGTCATTTCTCAGAACAGCCCACCGCTCGCCATCAGATCTTGGAGCCGGCAAGCGTACGACCCGCCATATAAACTGCTTGCATGTCATTTCAGACTGGCTTATCTTTTCTAGCCACCGTTGAAACATTACTTGCTGCGTTCTGCAGCAAAAAGTAATTCAAGATGGCTCAAAACAGGTACGTTCCTTATATCTGCTAGATGAGGCTGCATTTCAGCTCAACGGGGCGGGGTGAAGGCCGGGGGGGCGATATTTGCATGTGTTTGCCGACGTTGGAACTCAATCCATCGGTCAAACTTAAGCATTTTCGGGTCGCGGTGCCTTTGCCTTGATGATGCTAGTATCTACTTCTTCAGGGGCTATTAACTTGGTCCCTGAAGAGGGGTTACTACACTGTCAGCAACCCACCACAAGGCATATATCAATCGCAACGAGATCGATAACTAACAGCATGCAGTATGTACTCCTCCGGGCAGTTCATGAATCCGGGCCCTGCGCCTCGGCCTCCCAACGATCGACCGCGTTTGAACCTAACGCCCAATGCCAACCTTCCAGGAAGCATGGCCAATATGGCTATTTCGCCCATTCGAAGTACCGCGACCTCGACGTACACCGGCTCGACTATTTCGCTCCCGATCGCCCGTCAACAGTCCAATAACACCGATGGTCTAGGCGGGGTCGCCGTTAAGAAGGAGGGCTGGGCATCAGTCAAGGAGAGCAAGAATTTTATCCAACCTTGGAAGCAAAAGTACCTAATCCTCCGCAAAGAATCGCTCGATTTTCACAAGACCGAAGGTGGTAAGGTTTCGTACACGCTGTACCTGAGGGATGTAGTCAACGTCGGACGAGTTGAAGCCGCCGGCACCATCTTCGAAATCAAGCGTAAACCCGATGGTTCGTCTAACAGCCCAGGAGACGATGATGGTCAAACCAAAACCCTCCAGATCAAGGTAAAAAGTGATGATGACTTGTACGAGTGGATTGATTTTATCTATGGTGCTTGCCCAGGCATGGGCGGAGTTAGCAACCCTACTAACTTCTCTCACGCCGTGCACGTTGGTTTTGATCCCAAGACAGGAGAATTTGTTGGTTTGCCCCCTGAGTGGTCGAAGCTCCTTAACTCGTCAGCCATCACCAAAGAAGATTACGAGCGCAACCCCCAAGCTGTCTTTGAGGTTTTGGACTTTTACACCGATCTCGCCAAGAGGGCCGAGAACCCCAACCAGTATCCCAGCCTGACTCCTACTCCTCCTGTTCAGAGCCAAGGCAACAAGCAGCTTGGCTATAACACTGGTGCCTCTGTGGCACCTCCTCGACCCGCGCCGCCAGCTCCTTCGCAACGCCCGGGTTACAATCCTTCTCCTGTCCAACCTAACCCCAATGCTCCTCGCCGGCCTGCCCGACCCGATGAGCGTCCTGTTCAGCAGGACCAGCCGCAACAATACCAGCAGCGCCAGCAGATGCAACAAATGTCCCCCAATTACGTTTCTCAGGATACTCTAAGAGAAGAGCAACGCAAGAAGCAGCTGGATGCCCAGAGACAGCGGGAACGCGAGGTCGAGGAGCAGAACCGACGTGATCTGGAGGCTTACAATGCTTCTCTTCCTAAGACTAAGGTTCCTCTTGCTCAGCAGGAGATCGGTGGCGGTTACAGCTCATCACCCTCTCAAGCCGACCGCTTCAACCCCTCACGAGCAGCTCCTCCTGCACCAAAAGCGGCTCAACAGCAGGGAGCTCTCCGAGCACAGAGAGCTGCTCCTTCACCCCCAACACCGTCCTCCCAGCGACCAGCTCTGACTTCCCAGTCCAGCTCTGGTGCTTTGAGAGACCCCACCCAGGCGCAGCGAACTCCTCGCAACGATAATGCCGCCCCTGGTCAAGCAAGCGCACCCCGGTATGCCAACGGGAGCCAGCCATCGCAGACTCGACAGCCCCAACAACAGACCCAGGCCTCCCGCTTGCCAGCTCCTGTTAAGCCTCTTAATGTTGCTCCCAAGCCTAGCCAAACTCAGCAGCAGGCTGATGGTGTCAAGGCCGCAGAGGCCGCTTTGACTGCCAAGCCATCGCCTTCAGAGCGCAAGCAGGACGTTAGGATGTCCACTATGTCTGAGAGCGAGGTCATGGCCAAGCTTAAGGAGGCTGTCTCCAAGGACGACCCCAACATTTCTTATTCTAAGCAAAAGAAGATTGGACAGGGTGCCTCTGGATCAGTCTACGTTGCAAAAATCAAAGAGACAGCCGTGGGCATTGCCCGTGACGTCCTACGTGCCCAGGGCCCTCGGGCCCAGGTTGCCATCAAACAAATGGATCTCGCACATCAACCTAGAAAGGAGCTTATTGTGAACGAAATCATGGTTATGAAGGACAGCCGGCACCGCAACATTGTCAACTTCCTCGATGCTTTCCTGCGTAACAACAACGCAGAGCTCTGGGTCGTTATGGAGTTTATGGAGGGTGGTGCTCTCACTGATGTGATTGACAACAACCCCTCGATTTCTGAAGAGCAGATTTCAACTATTTGCCACGAGGTATGTCTTTTCGTTTGCTTTTGTCACATGGCTACGACTAACAGTCATAGACTTGCCGCGGATTGCAACACTTGCATGCGCAAAATATTATTCACCGTGATATCAAGAGTGACAATGTTCTACTGGACGCTCGCGGAAATGTCAAAATTAGTAGGTTAATCGGTAACAGCAACCAAGTCTATAATTCTAACATGTCTACAGCCGATTTTGGATTTTGCGCCAAGCTCACAGAGACAAAGTCAAAGCGAGCCACCATGGTGGGAACCCCCTATTGGATGGCCCCCGAGGTTGTCAAGCAGAAGGAATACGGTCCTAAAGTCGATATTTGGTCTTTGGGTATTATGGCTATCGAGATGATAGAATCCGAGCCTCCATACCTCAACGAGGAGCCTCTCAAGGCTCTGTACCTCATCGCGACCAACGGAACTCCTCGGCTCAAGAAGCCCGAGAAACTCAGCAAGGAGCTCAAGGCATTCTTGTCGGTCTGTCTGTGTGTAGATGTCAAGAGCCGCGCCTCAGCCGACGAGCTCCTGGCCCACGACTTTTTGCGCCACGGTTGCCCACTGGCCAGCCTGGCGGATCTCCTGACTTTCAAGAAGCACGCCAAATAAAGGGCGAGCACGAGGATACTTAAGGAGCAGCCGCTCATACTGCAGTTCGGCATTTTGAATGAGGTTGAAGCATGGTGACACATATATTCCCCCAGATGATGTTTTTTTCCTCTTGGCGTTTTCGGGCGAAAGTTCTTTGGCACATCGCACTTGGCAAAGATGTTGCGCAGTGTAGACATCTCTACACCTGTTTGGCGGCAGCTAGTCATGTTGTCCAAGAAGTCTCGCTACACGGTATCGATGATGATGACATGCGATGAAAGCTCAGACAAATACCATACCCAATGTACTAGGAGTCGGATGATATGAGAGACTCATTGAAACTTTTAAATCTGGATTGTGTGTCTGCGTTGGGCACGAACAACAGTGACATTTTGAGCACAATTGGGAACTATCAGACGCAAGAGTCACACTGAAAGAGCGTGTTAAAGACGATGATCTATATAGAGAAAATGAAAACCGGGATGCTTGGACCATACCCTGAATTTCTATTATATTCATACGATATATGCTGCTGAGGAAGTTTGACATGATTCACTCTTATGTACTCTTTATGTATAATTACCTCTAACCTCCCGAATTGGCTTTGGCGTTTATCTCTGAGTTTGCACTCCGCGGAAACTTTGAATAAAGACACAACCGTGGACCTCTCTACTCTAACCCAAGGGCCGGGGAGTGCGGGCCGTTATCTGAAACAAGGCTCAGAGCCCGTAACGATACTGTAATACTGAACTGGGGGCCCTATGGTGACAACTCTGATAAAGGTAGTGGTAAGGGGGAGGAAATGGTCAGAGTTGTGTTTCGAGACACTCAGGTAGTCTCTCAGCTACCTTGCTAAGCTCAAGAAGGGAATAGGAAATGAGAAAGTTATCTCTGAGATGCACTGGGTATCACGGCCTTGGTAGACTTTTCTGTCTGTAATAAAGAGCTCAGAAATATCTCCTTTGAGAATACTTGAATGGTAAACTCACTATCCCACCTACCGTGTGTTGAAATCCTTAGAGCAGTAGTCGAAGCCTCGGTTCCTCCCCTGTATTCCCTCTTACACTCAGCCAGCCTCGATGCCGATGCATATGTACGGGTAGGGGATGAAAAGACAGGGGCAGTAGGGCTTGTTTCATCGGCAAGCTAATAGATCCTCTGACAAAGCGATGTCGAGACATGATTGGTTCTGTTGCTGGTAAGGGGTCAGTGAGAGATGGAGAGGTGTCATGAATACAGCCAATGAAAGCTATGCTTTTGAAGGAGCATGAAAAAGAAAGAGAGTTGAGCTGTGAGGTTATCAAGAAGAGAAGATGAGAAGACAAGAAGGGGAGTGTTAGATCAGTGGTTACCAGCGAATTATGTTGGCGATGTGATGCTTGATTTATTGCCAGATGTTTCGTTTTGACAGGATCATGTCAGATCTTGGTGCTTCCCCAGCTGCTTCGTTATATCGGTATCTGTCGGCCTCTTTTTAAGTTTGCTTTGGTTAATGGCGACAAGTAGATACTGGTACATCGAGTAAGGGATGCATTGATACGTGATTACATTCATATGCTATGTTGTCCAGGATAGGTACCTAGTGACGGGACCAAGAGATACATATGTGGCTTGGCAGCCCCTTTCATCCCCCTTCGATGTCAAGATACAGCAAGTGATGTTTCGTTCAGAGGTTCCGAGGGCACAAACTCAATTGCGGGCTTTTGCTTGGCAGAATTCCCGATGCACGATGCCGCAAGTCCTCGGGTGCGCGCCGATTCATGGATACAGTCCTTACTCGACTATCCGTATGGAGTATCCGAACTGGTTATAGAGGAATGTGTGGAGAAACGAGGTGGATACACAACCTGAGCAGAACAAAGCAAAGAAGCCAGTAACAATTCCCTAGACAATAGGGGATAAGGACACGAAACCTTGATTACTTCCGGGGACTGTGTTACAGACAAGGAAACTTAGTATCGACTTAAACACATCCAATTAACCATCAATCACGTTGGGAGGACTCGAGATAAGTCGTTGGAACCTGTCCATGGGACGACCGAATGCTTCTAAAATAAGCCATTGTGGGGGAACTGGGTTTGAATTTACATGCCTCGTATTCGATGAGGCACTACTACCCAGAAACAAGAAACACTGTCTAAGTTTCATCTTTCATCAACAGTTTTTACATGGGCAGTCAGTCTATGATATCCCTAATAGGTAGGCATCGAATTTTAGCTATCGTTTCCTAGCTTAAACCACCGATAATTACAACGCATTACCGTTGTGGTCAATATTTTAGGATTTAGAATCTCCATTAATGTAGTCTTACGGGTTCATATCAATTCGAATCAAAAATCCAACGATGCGTTACGTGACGCATACGAACGCGTATACAGCCCTGACAGGAATGCGCACAGCCTGGCTACGGACTACAAGATCATCCGTTCCTGTGTATGGGAGCGTCGAGTTACTGTACCTTCGGTGGACTGCAAAAAGCGAAGCCCCCTAAAACTGTTTCTTGTAAGAAAGACTGTTCAGTGACAGCTGTCTTCTCCCGCTCCTTCGTTCTTGTCTGTTTAGCAGTTAGCAGGGCAGGGCAAGAGCAACTCGGGCTTTCGGTACCTTCCATTGGGTTAGCAGGTCTGCCCAGGACAGGTACAGGCAGGTATAGGTACAGGTACAGGCTAGCGGGCAGTGGAGGCTGACAGGCTAAGAGCCAGGCCCCAGGGCACCTTCCCTGCCTGTCCGCGCCCGTCTTCGAAAGCTACCAAGGCCCTTCTTTCCCGTTCTCCTCCTCGCACATCGCACATCACACATCGCACATCCCTCCTTCTACTCCTCCTTCCCACCCCCCGTTTGTGCCCCATTCCCCATAATCGCGCGCCTCGTCCGTCTTCTTCTCCAGGCCCAGTCAAAAAATCTTCCTTTTTTTTTGTACTTCTTCAATGAGGCCTGTATATTGATCGTATCTTTGTTTGTGCCCTCTTCCCCCCTCCGACATAGTCCCCTTATTACATTCCCTATTCTTTTTTTTGCGCCCTCTCTCAAGCCGCGGGCTCGGACGACGCTGGACGACCTTTGGCCAGATCCAAATCCACCTCAATTGCATTGCATCTTCGTTTGAGCAGCAAATTCCTTCGCCCTAGTCGCCGCAGTCCCTCGAAATATTAGAACCTCGACCTGTTCTCGGCTCAGGCAGGTCTTGTCCTATTCCACGAGCAACCTTTGTAATACCGGCGGTTCCTGGATTTCTTCTTGTTCGCATTGCGCTCCTTAGATCCAGCCACCGTTTCTGTCGAATACGCTCGAATCACCCTCGGACGCTTCCACGTCATCATCTACCTCGTTCATCGCTCGAGGTCGTCGAAAAACAGCTACTAGACTGTCTCAACCACCATTCCCAACTTAGGGGTTGTCTTTTTTCGCTGTTAGAAACGGCTTAAACGTGTTGATCCACTAGGTGATCAATCACTCTCCACCGAGAATAATAATCAGCTATCCGGCCCGACACTTGCTTGTGTCACCGTCTCATGAGGTCGGCTAGATAATCGATAATGTCAACTTCTAGATCCGAACACTTGGCTCTTGGCTACGCCTCTCAGTCTGGTAGTCAACCTCGTTCTGGTTCTCCCTCCGCCAGCAACTCTCCCATTGATCCCCTCCCGCCTTCTCGTTCTCCATTCGGCTTGCCTGGTGGTCTCAACCCTTCAAATAAGATGATGGGCAATTCGCGATCCGGGGCTGGTTCTCCGTCGCACGAACTCCCTGGCTCTAGCCG